>CAWVNZ010003104.1:0-59300 GCA_963930735.1 Dioctria linearis
GGATTTAAAATTTGCGACAGTAAAAAATTAATTTGTGAAAAATTTACTATAGAAAAGGCAATCCCTTGGCGCAATTAAAATTTGCGGCAGTAAAAAATTATTTTTTGAAAAATTTACTGCTAGAAAAGGCAATCCCTGGCGTAATTAAAATTTGCGACAGTAAAAAATTATTTTTTGAAAAATTTACGGTAGAAAAGGCATTTTCCTGGCGCAATTAAAAATTTGCGACAGTAAAAAATTATTTTTTGAATAATTTACTATAGAAAAGGCAATCCCTGGCGGATTTAAAATTTGCGACAGTTAAAAAATTAACTTTGAAAAATTTACTATAGAAAAGGCAATCATTGGCGCAAATAAAATTTGCGACAGTAAAAAAATTATTTTTTGAAAAAATTTACTATAGAAAAGGCAATCCCTGGCGTATTTAAAATTTGCGACAGTAAAAAATTAATTTGTGAAAAATTTACTATAGAAAAGGCAATCCCTGGGCGCAATTAAAAGTTGCGACAGTATAAAATAATTTTTTGAAAAATTTACTATAGAAAAGGCATTCCCTGGCGTTTTTAAAATTTGCGACAGTAAAAAATTATTTTTTGAATAATTTACTCTAGAAAAGGCAATCCCTGGCGTAATTAAAATTTGCGACAGTAAAAAATTAGTTTTAGAAAAATTTACTATAGAAAAGGCAATCCCTGGCGCAATTAAAATTTGCGACAGTAAAAAATTATTTTTTGAATAATTTACTATAGAAAAGGCAATCCCTGGCGTATTTAAAAATTTGCGACATTAAAAAATTAATTTGTGAAAAATTTACTATTAGAAAAGGCAATCCCTGGCGCAATTAAAATTTGCGACAGTTAAAAAAATTATTTTTTGCAAAATTTACTATAGAAGAGGCAATCCCTGGCGAATTGAAAATTTGCGACAGTATAAAATTAATTTTTGAAAAATTTACTGTAGAAAAGGCAATCCCTGGCGCAATTAAAATTTGCGACAGTAGAAAATTATTTTTTTGAAAAATTTACTGTAGAAATGGCAATCCCTGGCGCAATTAAAATTTGCGACCGTAAAAAATTATTTTTTGAATAATTTATTATAGAAAAGGCAGTCCCTGGCGCAATTAAAATTTGCGACAGTAATAATTTATTTTTTGAATAATTTACTGTAGAAAAGGCAATCCCTGGCGTATTTAAAATTTGGGACAGTAAAAAATTATTTTTTGAATAATTTTCTATAGAAAAGGCAATCCCTGGCGTAATTAAAAATTTGCGACAGTATAAAATTATTTTTTGAAAAATTTACTATAGAAAAGGCAATCCCTGGCGCAATTAAATTTTGCGACAGTAAAAAATTATTTTTTGAATAATTTACTATAGAAAAGGCAATCCCTGGCGTATTTAAAATTTGCGACAGTAGAAAATTATTTTTTGAAAAATTTACTGTAGAAAAGGCAATCCCTGGCGCAATTAAAATTTGCGACAGTAAAAAATTATTTTTTGAATAATTTACTATAGAAAAGGCAATCCCTGGCGCAATTACAATTTGCGACTGTAAAAATTTATTTTTTGAATAATTTACTATAGAAAAGGCAATCCCTGGCGGATTTAAAATTTGCGACAGTAAAACATTATTTTTTTGCAAAATTTACTATAGAAAAAGGCAATCCCTGGCGGAATTAAAATTTGCGACAGTAAAAAAAATATTTTTTTGCAAAATTTACTATAGAAAAGGCAATCCCTGGCGTATTTAAAATTTGCGACATTAAAAAATTAATTTGTGAAAAATTTACTATAGAAAAGGCAATCCCTGGCGCAATTAAAATTTGCGACAGTAAAAAATTATTTTTAGCAAAATTTACTATAGAAGTGGCAATCCCTGGCGAATTGAAAATTTGCGACAGTATAAAATTAATTTTTGAAAAATTTACTGTCGAAAAGGCAATCCCCTGGCGCAATTAAAATTTGCGACAGTAGAAAATTATTTTTTGAAAAATTTACTGTAGAAAAGGCAATCCCTGGCGCAATTAAAATTTGCGACAGTAAAAAATTATTTTTTGAATAATTTACTAGAGAAAAGGCAATCCCTGGCGCAATTAAAATTTGCAACTGTAAAAATTTATTTTTTGAATAATTTACTATAGAAAAGGCAATCCCTGGTGGATTTAAAATTTGCGACAGTAAAACATTATTTTTTTGCAAAATTTACTATAGAAAAGGCAATCCCTGGCGGAATTAAAATTTGCGACAGTAAAAAATTATTTTTTTGCAAAATTTACTATAGAAAAGGCAATCCCTGGCGTATTTAAAATTTGCGACATTAAAAAATTAATTTGTGAAAAATTTACTATAGAAAAGGCAATCCCTGGCGCAATTAAAATTTGCGACAGTAAAAAATTATTTTTTGCAAAATTTACTATAGAAAAAGGCAATCCCTGGCGTATTAAAAATTTGCGACAATATAAATAATTTTTTGAAAAATTTACTGTAGAAAAGGCAATCCCTGGCGTATTTAATATTTGGGACAGTAAAAAATTATTTTTGAATAATTTACTATAGAAAAGGCAATCCCTGGCGGATTTGAAATTTGCGACAGTAAAAAATTAATTTGTGAAAAATTTACTATAGAAAAGGCAAACCCTGGCGCAATTAAAATTTGCGACAGTAAAACATTATGTTTTTGCAAAATTTACTATAGAAAAGGCAATCCCTGGCGGAATTAAAATTTGCGACAGTAAAAAATTATTTTTTTTGCAAAATTTACTATAGAAAAGGCAATCCCTGGCGTAATTAAAATTTGCGACAGTAAAAAAAATTATTTTTTGAAAAATTTACTGTATAAAAGGCAATCCCTGGCGTAGTTAAAATTTGCGACAGTAAAAAAATTATTTTTTTGCAAAATTTACTATAGAAAAGGCAATCCTGGCGTAATTAAAATTTGCGACAGTAAAAAATTATTTTTTTGAAAAATTTACTGTATAAAAGGCAATCCCTGGCGTAGTTAAAATTTGCGACAGTAAAAAATTATTTTTTGAAAAATTTACTGTAGAAAAGGCAATCCCTGGCGCAATTAAAATTTGCGACAGTAGAAAATTATTTTTTGAAAAATTTACTACAGAAAAGGCAATCCCTGGTGGATTTAAAATTTACGACAGTAAAAAATTAATTTGTGAAAAATTTACTATAGAAAAGGCAATCCCTGGCGCAATTAAAATTTGCGGCAGTAAAAAATTATTTTTTGAAAAATTTACTGTAGAAAAGGCAATCCCTGGCGTAATTAAAATTTGCGACAGTAAAAAATTATTTTTTGAAAAATTTACGGTAGAAAAGGCATTTCCTGGCGCAATTAAAATTTGCGACAGTAAAAAATTTATTTTTGATAATTTACTATAGAAAAGGCAATCCCTGGCGGATTTAAAATTTGCGACAGTAAAAAATTAACTTTGAAAAATTTACTATAGAAAAGGCAATCATTGGCGCAAATAAAATTTGCGACAGTAAAAAATTATTTTTTGAAAAATTTACTATAGAAAAGGCAATCCCTGGCGTATTTAAAATTTGCGACAGTAAAAAATTAATTTGTGAAAAATTTACTATAGAAAAGGCAATCCCTGGCGCAATTAAAATTTGCGACAGTATAAAATAATTTTTTGAAAAATTTACTATAGAAAAGGCATTCCCCTGGCGTTTTTAAAATTTGTCGACAGTAAAAAATTATTTTTTTGAATAATTTACTATAGAAAAGGCAATCCCTGGCGTAATTAAAATTTGCGACAGTAAAAAATTAGTTTTTGAAAAATTTACTATAGAAAAGGCAATCCCTGGCGATATTAAAATTTGCGACAGTAAAAAATTATTTTTTGAATAATTTACTATAGAAAAGGCAATCCCTGGCGTATTTAAAATTTGGGACATTAAAAAATTAATTTGTGAAAAATTTTACTATAGGAAAAAGGCAATCCCTGGCGCAATTAAAATTTGCGACAATAAAAAAATTATTTTTTGCAAAATTTACTATAGAAGAGGCAATCCCTGGCGAATTGAAAATTTGCGACAGTATAAAATTAATTTTTGAAAAATTTACTGTAGAAAAGGCAATCCCTGGCGCAATTAAAATTTGCGACAGTAGAAAAATTATTTTTTGAAAAATTTACTGTAGAAAAGGCAATCCCTGGCGCAATTAAAATTTGCGACCGGTAAAAAATTATTTTTTGAATAATTTATTATAGAAAAGGCAATCCCTGGCGCAATTAAAATTTGCGACAGTAAAAATTTATTTTTTTGAATAATTTACTATAGAAAAGGCAATCCCTGGCGTATTTAAAAATTTGCGACAGTAAAAAATTAATTTGTGAAAAATTTACTATAGAAAAGGCAATCCCTGGCGCAATTAAAATTTGCGACAGTAAAAAATTATTTTTTGCAAAATTTACTATAGAAAAGGGCAATCCCTGGCGTATTTTAAAATTTGCGACAATATAAAATAATTTATTGAAAAAATTTACTGTAGAAAAGGCAATCCCTGGCGTATTTAAAATTTGGGACAGTAAAAAAATTATTTTTTGAATAATTTTCTATAGAAAAGGCAATCCCTGGCGTATTTAAAATTTTGCGACAGTAAAAAATTAATTTTTGAAAAATTTACTATAGAAAAGGCAATCCCTGGCGCAATTAAAATTTGCGACAGTAAAAAATTTACTGTAAAAAAGGCAATCCATGGCGCAATTAAAATTTGCGACAGTAGAAAATTATTTTTTGAAAAATTTACTATAGAAAAGGCAATCCCTGGCGCTATTAAAATTTGCGACAGAAATAAAATTAAATTTTGAAAAATTTACTATAGAAAAGGAAATCCCTGGCGTAATTATAATTCGCGACAGTATAAAATTATTTTTTGTAAAATTTACTGTAGAAAAGGCAATCCCTGGCGTATTTAAAATTTGCGACAGTAAAAAATTAATTTGTGAAAAATTTACTATAGAAAAGGGCAATCCCTGGCGCAATTAAAATTTTGCGACAGTAAAAAATTATTTTTTGCAAAAATTTACTATAGAAAAGGCAATCCCTGGCGTATTTAAAATTTGCGACAATTATAAAATAATTTATTGAAAAAATTTACTGTAGAAAAGGCAATCCCTGGCGTATTTAAAATTTGGGACAGTAAAAAATTATTTTTTGAATAATTTTCTATAGAAAAGGCAATCCCTGGCGTATATAAAATTTGCGACAGTAAAAAAATTAATTTTTGAAAAATTTACTATAGAAAAGGCCAATCCCTGGCGCAATTAAAATTTGCGACAATAAAAAATTTACTGTAAAAAAGGCAATCCATGGCGCAATTAAAATTTGCGACAGTAGAAAATTATTTTTTGAAAAATTTACTATAGAAAAGGCAATCCCTGGCGCAATTAAAATTTGCGACAGAATAAAATTAAATTTTGAAAAATTTACTATAGAAAAGGAAATCCCTGCGTAATTATAATTTGCGACAGTATAAAATTATTTTTTGTAAAATTTACTGTAGAAAAGGCAATCCCTGGCGCAGTTAAAATTTGCGACAGTAAAAAATTATTTTTTGAAAAAATTTACTGTAGAAAAGGCAAACCCTGGCGCAATTAAAATTTGCGACAGTAGAAAATTATTTTTTGAAAAATTTACTATAGAAAAAGGCAATTGGCGTAATTAAAATTTGCGACAGTAAAAAATTATGTTTTGAAAAAATTTACTGTAGAAAAGGCAATCCCTGGCGCAATTAAAATTTTGCGACAGTAGAAAATTATTTTTTGAAAAATTTACTATAGAAAAGGCAATCCTTGGCGTATTTAAAATTTGCGACAGTAAAAAATTATTTTTTGAAAAATTTACCGGTAGAAAAGGCAATCCCTGGCGCAATTAAAATTTGCAACAGTAAAAAATTATTTTTTGAATAATTTACTATAGAAAAGGCAATCCTTGGCGTAATTAAAATTTGCGACAGTAAACAATTATTTTTTGAAAAATTTACGGTAGAAAAGGCATTTCCTGGCGCAATTAAAATTTGCGACAGTAAAAAATTATTTTTTGAATAATTTACTATAGAAAAGGCAATCCCTGGCGGATTTAAAATTTGCGACAGTAAAAAATTAACTTTGAAAAATTTACTATAGAAAAAGGCAATCATTGGCGCAAATAAAATTTGCGACAGTAAAAGTTATTTTTTGAAAAATTTACTATAGAAAAGGCAATCCCTGGCGTATTTAAAATTTGCGACAGTAAAAAAATTAGTTTGTGAAAAATTTACTATAGAAAAGGCAATCCATGGCGCAATTAAAATTTGCGACAGTATAAATTTATTTTTTGAAAAATTTACTATAGAAAAGGCATTCCCTGGCGTATTTGAATTTTGAGACAGTAAAAAATTATTTTTTTGAAATAATTTACTATAGAAAAGGCAATCCCTGGCGTAATTAAAATTTGCGACAGTAAAAAAATTAGTTTTTGAAAAAATTTACTATAGAAAAGGCAATCCCTGGCGCAATTAAAATTTGCGACAGTAAAAAATTATTGTTTTGAATAATTTACTATAGAAAAGGCAATCCCTGGCGTATTTAAAAATTTGCGACATTAAAAAATTAATTTGTGAAAAATTTACTATAGAAAAGGCAATTCCTGGCGCAATTAAAATTTGCTACAGTAAAAAATTATTTTTTGCAAAATTTACTATAGAAGAGGCAATCCCTGGCGAATTGAAAATTTGCGACAGTATAAAATTAATTTTTGAAAAATTTACTGTAGAAAAGGCAATCCCTGGCGCAATTAAAATTTGCGACAGTAGAAATTATTTTTTGAAAAATTTACTTGTAGAAAAGGCAATCCCCTGGCGCAATTCAAGTTGCGACAGTAAAAAATTATTTTTTGAATAATTACTATAGAAAAGGCAATCCCTGGCGCAATTAAAATTTGCAACAGTAAAAATTTATTTTTTGAATAATTTACTATAGAGAAGGCAATCCCTGGCGTATTTAAAATTTGCGACAGTAAAAAATTAATTTGTGAAAAAATTTACTATAGAAAAGGCAATCCCTGCGCAATTAAAATTTGCGACAGTAAAAAATTATTTTTTGCAAAATTTACTATAGAAAAGGCAATCCCTGGCGTATTTAAAATTTGCGACAATATAAAATAATTTTTTGAAAAATTTACTGTAGAAAAGGCAATCCCTGGCGTATTTAAAATTTGGGACAGTAAAAAAATATTTTTCGAATAATTTTCTATAGAAAAGGCAATCCCTGGCGTATTTAAAATTTGCGACAGTAAAAAATTAATTTGTGAAAAATTTTACTATAGAAAAGGCAATCCCTGGCGCAATTAAAATTTGCGACAGTAAAAATTATTTTTTGCAAAATTTACTATAGAAGAGGCAATCCCTGGCGTATTAAAACTTGCGACAGTATAAAATTAATTTTTGAAAAATTTACTGTAGAAAAGGCAATCCCTGGCGCAATTAAAATTTGCGACAGTAAAAAATTATTTTTTGAAAAATTTTACTGTAAAAAAGGCAATCCATGGCGCAATTAAAATTTGCGACAGTAGAAAATTATTTTTTGAAAAATTTACTATAGAAAGAGGCAATCCCTGGCGCAATTAAAATTTGCGACAGAATAAAATTAAATTTTGAAAAAATTTACTATAGAAAAGGAAATCCCTGGCGTAATTAAAATTTGCGACAGTATAAAATTATTTTTTGTAAAATTTACTGTAGAAAAGGCAATCCCTGGCGCAATTAAAATTTGCGAGAGTAAAAAATTATTTTTTGAAAAAATTTACTGTAGAAAAGGCAATCCCTGGCGCAATTAAAATTTGCGGACAGTAGAAAATTATTTTTTGAAAAATTTACTGTAGAAAAGGGCAATCCCTGGCGCAATTAAAATTTGCGACAGTAGAAAATTATTTTTTGAAAAATTTACTATAGAAAAGGCAATCCCTGGCGTATTTAAAATTTGCGACAGTAAAAAAATGATTTTGGAAAAATTTACTATAGAAAAGGCAATCCCTGGCGTAATTAAAATTTGTGACAGTAAAAAATTATTTTTTAGAAAAATTTACTGTACAAAAAGGCAATCCCTGGCGCAATTAAAATTTGCGACAGTAGAAAATTATTTTTTGAAAAATTTACTATAGAAATGGCAATTCCTGGCGTATTTAAAATTTGCGACAGTAAAAAATTATTTTTTGAATAATTTACTATAGAAAAGGCAATCCCTGGCGTAATTAAATTTGCGACAGTAAACAATTATTTTTTGAAAAATTTACGGTAGAAAAGGCATTTCCTGGCGCAATTAAAATTTGCGACAGTAAAAAATTATTTTTTGAATAATTTACTATAGAAAAGGCAATTGCTGGCGGATTTAAAATTTGCGACAGTAAAAAAATTAACTTTGAAAAAATTTACTATAGAAAAGGCAATCATTGGCGCAAATAAAATTTGCGATAGTAAAAAATTATATTTTGAAAAATTTACTATAGAAAAGGCAATCCCTGGCGTATTTAAAATTTGCGACAGTAAAAAAATAATTTTTTGAAAAATTTACTGTAGAAAAGGCAATCCCTGGCGCAATTAAAATTTGCGACAGTATAAAATTATTTTTTGAAAAATTTACTATAGAAAAGGCATTCCCTGGCGTATTTAAAATTTGCGACAGTAAAAAATTATTTTTTGAATAATTTACTATAGAAAAGGCAATCCCTGGCGTAATTAAAATTTGCGACAGTAACAAATTAGTTTTTGAAAAATTTACTATAGAAAAGGCAATCCCTGGCGCAATTAAAATTTGCGACAATAAAAAATTATTTTTTGAATAATTTTACTATAGAAAAGGCAATCCCAAGCGTATTTAAAATTTGCGACATTAAAAATTAATTTGTGAAAAATTTACTATAGAAAAGGCAATCCCTGGCGCAATTAAAGCTTGCGACAGTAAAAAAATTATTGTTTTTCAAAATTTACTATAGAAAAGGCAATCCCTGGCGCAATTAAAATTTGCGACAGTAAAAAATTATTTTTTTGCAAAATTTACTATAGAAAAGGCAATCCCTGGCGTAATTAAAATTTGCGACAGTAAAAAATTATTTTTTGAAAAATTTACTGCAGAAAAGGCAATCCCTGGCGCAATTAAAATTTGCGACAGTAAAAAATTATTTTTTGAAAAATTTACTATAGAAAAGGCAATCCCTGGCGTATTTAAAAGTTGCGACAGTAAAAAATTAATTTTTGAAAAATTTACTATAGAAAAGGCAATCCCTGGCGCAATTAAAATTTGCGACAGTAAAAAAATATTTTTTTGCAAAATTTACTATAGAAAAAGCAATCCCTGGCGCAATTAAAATTTGCGACAGTAAAAAATTATTTTTTTTTGCAAAATTTACTATAGAAAAGGCAATCCCTGGCGTAATTAAAAATTTGGCGACAGTAAAAAAATATTTTTTGAAAAATTTACTGTAGAAAAGGCAATACCTGGCGCAGTTAAAATTTGCGACAGTAGAAAATTATTTTTGAAAAATTTACTATAGAAAAGGCAATCCCTGGCGTAATTAAAATTTGCGACAGTAAAAAATTATTTTTTGAAAAATTTACTGTAGAAAAGGCAATCCCTGGCGCCAATTAAAATTTGCGACAGTAAAAAATTATTTTTTGAATAATTTACTATATAAAAGGCAATACCTGGCTTAATTAAAATTTGCGACAGTAAAAAATTAGTTTTTGAAAAATTTACTATAGAAAAGGCAATCCCTGGCGCAATTAAAATTTGCGACAGTATAAAATTAAATTTTGAAAAATTTACTATAGAAAAGGCAATCCCTGGCGCAATTAAAATTTGCGACAGTAAAAAATTATTTTTTGCAAAAATTTACTATAGAAAAGGCAATCCCTGGCGTATTTAAAATTTGCGACAGTAAACAATTATTTTTTGAAAAATTTACGGTAGAAAAGGCATTTCCTGGCGCAATTAAAATTTGCGACAGTAAAAAATTATTTTTTGAATAATTTACTATAGAAAAGGCAATTGCTGGCGGATTTAAAATTTGCGACAGTAAAAAATTAACTTTGAAAAATTTACTATAGAAAAGGCAATCATTGGCGCAAATAAAATTTGCGATAGTAAAAAATTATTTTTTGAAAAATTTACTATAGAAAAGGCAATCCCTGGCGTATTTAAAATTTGCGACAGTAAAAAAATAATTTTTTGAATAATTTACTGTAGAAAAGGCAATCCCTGGCGCAATTAAAATTTGCGACAGTATAAAATTATTTTTTGAAAAATTTACTATAGAAAAGGCATTCCCTGGCGTATTTAAAATTTGCGACAGTAAAAAATTATTTTTTGAATAATTAACTATAGAAAAGGCAATCCCTGGCGTAATTAAAATTTGCGACAGTAACAAATTAGTTTTTGAAAAATTTACTATAGAAAAGGCAATCCCTGGCGCAATTAAAATTTGCGACAATAAAAAATTATTTTTTGAATAATTTACTATAGAAAAGGCAATCCCAGGCGTATTTAAAATTTGCGACATTAAAAAATTAATTTGTGAAAAATTTACTATAGAAAAGGCAATCCCTGGCGCAATTAAAGCTTGCGACAGTAAAAAATTATTGTTTTTCAAAATTTACTATAGAAAAGGCAATCCCTGGCGCAATTAAAATTTGCGACAGTAAAAAATTATTTTTTTGCAAAATTTACTATAGAAAAGGCAATCCCTGGCGTAATTAAAATTTGCGGCAGTAAAAAATTATTTTTTGAAAAATTTACTGCAGAAAAGGCAATCCCTGGCGCAATTAAAATTTGCGACAGTAAAAAGTTATTTTTTGAAAAATTTACTATAGAAAAGGCAATCCCTGGCGTATTTAAAAGTTGCGACAGTAAAAAATTAATTTTTGAAAAATTTACTATAGAAAAGGCAATCCCTGGCGCAATTAAAATTTGCGACAGTAAAAAAATATTTTTTTTTTGCAAAATTTACTATAGAAAAAGCAATCCCTGGCGCAATTAAAATTTGCGACAGTAAAAAATTATTTTTTTTTGCAAAATTTACTATAGAAAAGGCAATCCCTGGCGTAATTAAAATTTGCGACAGTAAAAAAATATTTTTTGAAAAATTTACTGTAGAAAAGGCAATACCTGGCGCAGTTAAAATTTGCGACAGTAGAAAATTATTTTTTGAAAAATTTGCTATAGAAAAGGCAATCCCTGGCGTATTTAAAATTTGCGACAGTAAAAAATTATTTTTTGAAAAATTTACTGTAGAAAAGGCAATTCCTGGCCCAATTAAAATTTGCGACAGTAAAAAATTATTTTTTGAATAATTTACTATAGAAAAGGCAATCCCTGGCGTAATTAAAATTTGCGACAGTAAAAAATTATTTTTTGAAAAATTTACTGTAGAAAAGGCAATCCCTGGCGCAATTAAAATTTGCGACAGTAAAAAATTATTTTTTGAATAATTTACTATATAAAAGGCAGTACCTGGCTTAATTAAAATTTGCGACAGTAAAAAATTAGTTTTTGAAAAATTTACTATAGAAAAGGCAATCCCTGGCGTAATTAAAATTTGCGACAGTAAAAAATTATTTTTTGAAAAATTTACTGTACAAAAGGCAATCCCTGGCGCAATTAAAATTTGCGACAGTAGAAAATTATTTTTTGAAAAATTTACTATATAAAAGGCAGTACCTGGCTTAATTAAAATTTGCGACAGTAAAAAATTAGTTTTTGAAAAATTTACTATAGAAAAGGCAATCCCTGGCGTAATTAAAATTTGCGACAGTAAAAAATTATTTTTTGAAAAATTTACTGTACAAAAGGCAATCCCTGGCGCAATTAAAATTTGCGACAGTAGAAAATTATTTTTTGAAAAATTTACTATAGAAAAGGCAATTCCTGGCGTATTTAAAATTTGCGACAGTAAAAAATTATTTTTTGAAAAATTTACTGTAGAAAAGGCAATCCCTGGCGCAATTAAAATTTGCGACAGTATAAAATTAAATTTTGAAAAATTTACTATAGAAAAGGCAATCCCTGGCGCAATTAAAATTTGCGACAGTAAGAAATTATTTTTTGTAAAATTTACTATAGAAAAGGCAATCCCTGGCGTAATTAAAATTTGCGACAGTAAAAAATTATTTTTTGAAAAATTTACTGTAGAAAAGGCAATCCCTGGCGCAATTAAAATTTGCGACAGTAGAAAATTATTTTTTGAAAAATTTACTATAGAAAAGGCAATCCCTGGCGTATTTAAAATTTGCGACAGTAAAAAATTATTTTTTGAAAAATTTACTATAGAAAAGGCAATCCCTGGCGTAATTAAAATTTGCGACAGTAAAAAATTATTTTTTGAAAAATTTACTGTACAAAAGGCAATCCCTGGCGCAATTAAAATTTGCGACAGTAGAAAATTATTTTTTGAAAAATTTACTATAGAAAAGGCAATTCCTGGCGTATTTAAAATTTGCGACAGTAAAAAATTATTTTTTGAAAAATTTACTGTAGAAAAGGCAATCCCTGGCGCAATTAAAATTTGCGACAGTAAAAAATTATTTTTTGAATAATTTACTATAGAAAAGGCAATCCCTGGCGTAATTGAAATTTGCGACAGTAAACAATTATTTTTTGAAAAATTTACGGTAGAAAAGGCATTTCCTGGCGCAATTAAAATTTGCGACAGTAAAAAATTATTTTTTGAATAATTTACTATAGAAAAGGCAATTGCTGGCGGATTTAAAATTTGCGACAGTAAAAAATTAACTTTGAAAAATTTGCTATAGAAAAGGCAATCATTGGCGCAAATAAAATTTGCGATAGTAAAAATTATTTTTTGAAAAATTTACTATAGAAAAGGCAATCCCTGGCGTATTTAAAATTTGCGACAGTAAAAAAAAATTTTTTGAAAAATTTACTGTAGAAAAGGCAATCCCTGGCGCAATTAAAATTTGCGACAGTATAAAATTATTTTTTGAAAAATTTACTATAGAAAAGGCATTCCCTGGCGTATTTAAAATTTGCGACAATAAAAAATTATTTTTGCATAATTTACTATAGAAAAGGCAATCCCTGGCGTAATTAAAATTTGCGACAGTAAAAAATAATTTTTTTGCAAAATTTACTATAGAAAAGGCAATCCCTGGCGCAATTAAAATTTGCGACAATAAAAAATTATTTTTTGAATAATTTACTATAGAAAAGGCAATCCCAGGCGTTATTTAAAATTTGCGACATTAAAAAATTAATTTGTGAAAAATTTACTATAGAAAAGGCAATCCCTGGCGCAATTAAAGCTTGCGACAGTAAAAAATTATTGTTTTTCAAAATTTACTATAGAAAAGGCAATCCCTGGCGTAATTAAAATTTGCGACAGTAAAAAATTATTTTTTTGCAAAATTTACTATAGAAAAGGCAATCCCTGGCGTAATTAAAATTTGCGACAGTAAAAAATTATTTTTTGAAAAATTTACTGCAGAAAAGGCAATCCCTGGCGCAATTAAAATTTGCGACAGTAAAAAATTATTTTTTGAAAAATTTACTATAGAAAAGGCAATCCCTGGCGTATTTAAAAGTTGCGACAGTAAAAAATTAATTTTTGAAAAATTTACTATAGAAAAGGCAATCCCTGGCGCAATTAAAATTTGCGACAGTAAAAAAATATTTTTTTGCAAAATTTACTATAGAAAAAGCAATCCCTGGCGTATTTAAAATTTGCGACAGTAAAAAATTATTTTTTGAAAAATTTACTGTAGAAAAGGCAATTCCTGGCCCAATTAAAATTTGCGACAGGAAAAAATGTTTTTTTGAATAATTTACTATAGAAAAGGCAATCCCTGGCGTAATTAAAATTTGCGACAGTAAAAAATTATTTTTTGAAAAATTTACTGTAGAAAAGGCAATCCCTGGCGCAATTAAAATTTGCGACAGTAAAAAATTATTTTTTGAATAATTTACTATATAAAAGGCAATACCTGGCTTAATTAAAATTTGCGACAGTAAAAAATTAGTTTTTGAAAAATTTACTATAGAAAAGGCAATCCCTGGCGCAATTAAAATTTGCGACAGTATAAAATTAAATTTTGAAAAATTTACTATAGAAAAGGCAATCCCTGGCGCAATTAAAATTTGCGACAGTAAAAAATTATTTTTTGCAAAATTTACTATAGAAAAGGCAATCCCTGGCGTAATTAAAATTTGCGACAGTAAAAAATTATTTTTTGAAAAATTTACTGTAGAAAAGGCAATCCCTGGCGCAATTAAAATTTGCGACAGTAAAAAATTTGTTTTTGAAAAATTTACTATAGAAAAGGCAATCCCTGGCGCAATTAAAATTTGCGACAGTAGAAAATTATTTTTTGAAAAATTTACTATAGAAAAGGCAATCCCTGGCGCAATTAAAATTTGCGACAGTAAAAAATTATTTTTGAATAATTTACTATAGAAAAGGCAATCCCTGGCGTATTTAAAATTTGCGACAGTAAAAAATTAATTTGTGAAAAATTTACTATAGAAAAGGCAATCCCTGGCGCAATTAAAATTTGCCACAGTAAAAAATTATTTTTTTTGCCAAACTTACTATAGAAAAGGCAATCCCTGGCGCAATTAAAATTTGCGACAGTAGAAAATTATTTTTTGAAAAATTTACTGTAGAAGAGGCAATCCCTGGCGCAATTAAAATTTGCGACAGAAAAAAATTATTTTTTGAATAATTACTATAGAAAAGGCAATCCCTGGCGCAATTAAAATTTGCGACAGTAAAAATTTATTTTTTGAATAATTTACTATAGAAAAGGCAATCCCTGGCGTATTTAAAATTTGCGACAGTAAAAAATTAATTTGTGAAAAATTTACTATAGAAAAGGCAATCCCTGGCGCAATTAAAATTTGCGACAGTAAAAAATTATTTTTTGCAAAATTTACTATAGAAAAGGCAATCCCTGGCTTATTTAAAATTTCCGACAATATAAAATAATTTTTTGAAAAATTTACTGTAGAAAAGGCAATCCCTGGCGTATTTAAAATTTGGGACAGTAAAAAATTATTTTTCGAATAATTTTCTATAGAAAAGGCAATCCCTGGCGTATTTAAAATTTGCGAAAGTAAAAAATTAATTTGTGAAAAATTTACTATAGAAAAGGCAATCCCTGGCGCAATTAAAATTTGCGACATCAAAAATTATTTTTTGCAAAATTTACTATAGAAGAGGCAATCCCTGGCGTATTTAAAACTTGCGACAGTATAAAATTAATTTTTGAAAAATTTACTGTAGAAAAGGCAATCCCTGGCGCAATTAAAATTTGCGACAGTAAAAAATTATTTTTTGAAAAATTTACTGTAAAAAAGGCAATCCATGCCGCAATTAAAATTTGCGACAGTAGAAAATTATTTTTTGAAAAATTTAATATAGAAAAGACAATCCCTGGCGCAATTAAAATTTGCGACAGAATAAAATTAAATTTTGAAAAATTTACTATAGAAAAGGAAATCCCTGGCGTAATTAAAATTTGCGACAGTATAAAATTATTTTTTGTAAAATTTACTGTAGAAAAGGCAATCCCTGGCGCAATTAAAATTTGCGACAGTAAAAAATTATTTTTTGAAAAAATTTACTGTAGAAAAGGCAATCCCTGGCGCAATTAAAATTTGCGACAGTAAAAAATTATTTTTTGAAAAATTTACTATAGAAAAGGCAATCCCTGGCGTATTTAAAATTTGCGACAGTAAAAAATTATTTTTTGAAAAATTTACTATAGAAAAGGCAATCCCTGGCGTAATTAAAATTTGCGACAGTAAAAAATTATTTTTTGAAAAATTTACTGTAGAAAAGGCATTTCCTGGCGCAATTAAAATTTGCGACAGTAAAAAATTATTTTTTGAATAATTTACTATAGAAAAAGCAATCCCTGGCGTATTTAAAATTTGCGACATTAAAAAATTAATTTGTGAAAAATTTACTATAGAAAAGGCAATCCCTGGCGCAATTAAAACTTGCGACAGTAAAAAATTATTTTTTGCAAAATTTACTATAGAAGAGGCAATCCCTGGCGAATTGAAAATTTGCGACAATATAAAATTAATTTTTGAAAAATTTACTGTAGAAAAGGCAATCCCTGGCGCAATTAAAATTTGCGACAGTAGAAAATTATTTTTTGAAAAATTTACTGTAGAGAAGGCAATCCCTGGCGCAATTAAAATTTGCGACAGTAAAATATTATTTTTTGAATAATTTACTATAGAAAAGGCAATCCCTGGCGCAATTAAAATTTGCGACAGTAAAAATTTATTTTTTGAATAATTTACTATAGAAAAGGCAATCCCTGGCGTATTTAAAATTTGCGACAGTAAAAAATAAATTTGTGAAAAATTTACTATAGAAAAGGCAATCCCTGGCGCAAGTAAAATATGCGACGGTAAAAAATTATTTTTTGCAAAATTTACTATAGAAAAGGCAATCCCTGGCGTATTTAAAATTTGCGACAATATAAAATAATTTTTTGAAAAATTTACTGTAGAAAAGGCAATCCCTGGCGTATTTAAAATTTGGGACAGTAAAAAATTATTTTTTGAATAATTTTCTATAGAAAATGCAATCCCTGGCGTATTTAAAATTTGCGACAGTAAAAAATTAATTTGTGAAAAATTTACTATAGAAAAGGCAATCCCTGGCGCATTTAAAATTTGCGACAGTAAAAAATTATTTTTTGCAAAATTTACTATAGAAGAGGCAATCCCTGGCGTATGTAAAATTTGCGACAGTATAAAATTAATTTTTGAAAAATTTACTGTAGAAAAGGCAATCCCTGGCGCAATTAAAATTTGCGACAGTAAAAAATTATTTTTTGAAAAATTTACTGTAAAAAAGGCAATCCATGGCGCAATTAAAATTTGCGACAGTAGAAAATTATTTTTTGAAAAATTTACTATAGAAAAGGCAATCCCTGGCGCAATTAAAATTTGCGACAGTATAAAATTAAATTTTGAAAAATTTACTATAGAAAAGGCAATCCTTGGCGTAATTAAAATTTGCGACAGTATAAAATTATTTTTTGTAAAATTTACTGTAGAAAAGGCAATCCCTGGCGCAATTAAAATTTGCGACAGTAAAAAATTATTTTTTGAAAAAATTTACTGCAGAAAAGGCAATCCCTGGCGCAATTAAAATTTGCGACAATAGAAAATTATTTTTTAAAAAATTTTCTGTAGAAAAGGCAATCCCTGACGCAATTAAAATTTGCGACAGTAAAAAATTATTTTTTGAATAATTTACTATAGAAAAGGCAATCCCTGGCGGATTTAAAATTTGCGACAGTAAAAAATTAATTTGTGAAAAATTTACTATAGAAAAGGCAATCCCTGGCGCAATTAAAATTTGCGACAGTAACAAATTATTGTTTTTCAAAATTTACTATAGAAAAGGCAATCCCTGGCGCAATTAAAATTTGCGACAGTAAAAAATTATTTTTTTGCAAAATTTACTATAGAAAAGGCAATCCCTGGCGTAATTAAAATTTCCGACAGTAAAAAATTATTTTTTGAAAAATTTACTGCAGAAAAGGCAATCCCTCGCTGATTTAAAATTTGCGACAGTAAAAAATTAATTTTTGAAAAATTTACTATAGAAAAGGCAATCCCTGGCGTAATTAAAATTTGCGACAGTAAAAAATTATTATTTTGAAAAATTTACTGTAGAAAAGGCAATACCTGGCGCAATTAAAATTTGCGACAGTAGAAAATTATTTTTTGAAAAATTTACTATAGAAAAGGCAATCCCTGGCGTATTTAAAATTTGCGACCGTAAAAAATAATTTTTTGAAAAATTTACTGTAGAAAAGGCAATTCCTGGCCCAATTAAAATTTGCGACAGTAAAAAATTATTTTTTGAATAATTTACTATAGAAAAGGCAATCCCTGGCGTAATTAAAATTTGCGACAGTAAAAAATTTACTATAGAAAAGGCAATCCCTGGCGCAATTAAAATTTGCGACAGTAAAAAATTATTTTTTGAATAATTTACTATATAAAAGGCAATCCCTGGCTTAATTAAAATTTGCGACAGTAAAAAATTAGTTTTTGAAAAATTTACTATAGAAAAGGCAATCCATGGCGCAATTAAAATTTGCGACAGTATAAAATTAAATTTTGAAAAATTTACTATAGAAAAGGCAATCCCTGGCGCAATTAAAATTTGCGACAGTAAAAAATTATTTTTTGCAAAATTTACTATAGAAAAGGCAATCCCTGGCGTAATTAAAATTTGCGACAGTAAAAAATTATTTTTTGAAAAATTTACTGTAGAAAAGGCAATCCCTGGCGCAATTAAAATTTGCGACAGTAAAAAATTTGTTTTTGAAAAATTTACTATAGAAAAGGCAATCCCTGGCGCAATTAAAATTTGCGACAGTAGAAAATTATTTTTTGAAAAATTTACTATAGAAAAGGCAATCCCTGGCGCAATTAAAATTTGCGACAGTAAAAAATTATTTTTGAATAATTTACTATAGAAAAGGCAATCCCTGGCGTATTTAAAATTTGCGACAGTAAAAAATTAATTTGTGAAAAATTTACTATGGAAAAGGCAATCCCTGGCGCAATTAAAATTTGCGACAGTAAAAAATTATTTTTTTTGCCAAATTTACTATAGAAAAGGCAATCCCTGGCGCAATTAAAATTTGCGACAGTAGAAAATTATTTTTTGAAAAATTTACTGTAGAAAAGGCAATCCCTGGCGCAATTAAAATATGCGACAGTAAAAAATTATTTTTTGAAAAATTTACTGTAAAAAAGGCAATCCATGGCGCAATTAAAATTTGCGACAGTAGAAAATTATTTTTTGAAAAATTTACTATAGAAAAGGCAATCCCTAGCGCAATTAAAATTTGCGACAGAATAAAATTAAATTTTGAAAAATTTACTATAGAAAAGGAAATCCCTGGCGTAATTAAAATTTGCGACAGTATAAAATTATTTTTTGTAAAATTTACTGTAGAAAAGGCAATCCCTGGCGCAATTAAAATTTGCGACAGTAAAAAATTATTTTTTGAAAAAATTTACTGTAGAAAAGGCAATCCCTGGCGCAATTAAAATTTGCGACAGTAGAAAATTATTTTTTGAAAAATTTACTGTAGAAAAGGCAATCCCTGGCGCAATTAAAATTTGCGACAGTAGAAAATTATTTTTTGAAAAATTTACTATAGAAAAGGCAATCCCTGGCGTATTTAAAATTTGCGACAGTAAAAAATTATTTTTTGAAAAATTTACTATAGAAAAGGCAATCCCTGGCGTAATTAAAATTTGCGACAGTAAAAAATTATTTTTTGAAAAATTTACTGTAGAAAAGGCAATCCCTGGCGCAATTAAAATTTGCGACAGTAGAAAATTATTTTTTGAAAAATTTACTATAGAAAAGGCAATTCCTGTCGTATTTAAAATTTGCGACAGTAAAAAATTATTTTTTGAAAAATTTACTGTAGAAAAGGCAATCCCTGGCGCAATTAAAATTTGCGACAGTAAAAAAATATTTTTTTGCAAAATTTACTATAGAAAAAGCAATCCCTGGCGCAATTAAAATTTGCGACAGTAAAAAATTTATTTTTTGAAAAATTTACTGTAGAAAAGGCAATCCCTGGCGTAGTTAAAATTTGCGACAGTAAAAAATTATTTTTTGAAAAATTTACTATAGAAAAGGCAATCCCTGGCGTAATTAAAATTTGCGACAGTAAAAAATTATTTTTTGAAAAATTTACTACAGAATAGGCAATACCTGCGCAATTAAAATTTGCGACAGTAAAAAATTAATTTTTGAAAAAATTACTATAGAAAAGGCAATCCCTGGCGGATTTAAAATTTGCGACAGTAAAAAATTAATTTGTGAAAAATTTACTATAGAAAATGCAATCCCTGGCGCAATTAAAACTTGCGACAGTAAAAAATTATTTTTTGAAAAACTTACTGTAGAAAAGACAATCCCTGGCGCAATTAAAATTTGCGACAGTAAAAAATTATTTTTTGAATAATTTACTATAGAAAAGGCAATCCCTCGCGGATTTAAAATTTGCGACAGTAAAAAATTAATTTTTGAAAAATTTACTATAGAAAAGGCAATCCCTGGCGTAATTAAAATTTGCGACAGTAAAAAATTATTTTTTGAAAAATTTACTGTAGAACAGGCAATACCTGGCGCAATTAAAATTTGCGACAGTAGAAAATTATTTTTTGAAAAATTTACTATAGAAAAGGCAATCCCTGGCGTATTTAAAATTTGCGACAGTAAAAAATTATTTTTTGAAAAATTTACTGTAGAAAAGGCAATTCCTGGCCCAATTAAAATTTGCGACAGTAAAAAATTATTTTTTGAATAATTTACTATAGAAAAGGCAATCCCTGGCGTAATTAAAATTTGCGACAGTAAAAAATTATTTTTTGAAAAACTTACTGTAGAAAAGACAATCCCTGGCGCAATTAAAATTTGCGACAGTAAAAAATTATTTTTTGAATAATTTACTATAGAAAAGGCAATCCCTCGCGGATTTAAAATTTGCGACAGTAAAAAATTAATTTTTGAAAAATTTACTATAGAAAAGGCAATCCCTGGCGTAATTAAAATTTGCGACAGTAAAAAATTATTTTTTGAAAAATTTACTGTAGAAAAGGCAATACCTGGCGCAATTAAAATTTGCGACAGTAGAAAATTATTTTTTGAAAAATTTACTATAGAAAAGGCAATCCCTGGCGTATTTAAAATTTGCGACAGTAAAAAATTATTTTTTGAAAAATTTACTGTAGAAAAGGCAATTCCTGGCCCAATTAAAATTTGCGACAGTAAAAAATTATTTTTTGAATAATTTACTATAGAAAAGGCAATCCCTGGCGTAATTAAAATTTGCGACAGTAAAAAATTATTTTTTGAAAAATTTACTGTAGAAAAGGCAATCCCTGGCGCAATTAAAATTTGCGACAGTAAAAAATTATTTTTTGAATAATTTACTATAGAAAAGGCAATCCCTGGCTTAATTAAAATTTGCGACAGTAAAAAATTAGTTTTTGAAAAATTTACTATAGAAAAGGCAATCCCTGGCGGAATTAAAATTTGCGACAGTATAAAATTAAATTTTGAAAAATTTACTATAGAAAAGGCAATCCCTGGCGCAATTAAAATTTGCGACAGTAAAAAATTATTTTTTGCAAAATTTACTATAGAAAAGGCAATCCCTGGCGTAATTAAAATTTGCGACAGTAAAAAATTATTTTTTGAAAAATTTACTGTAGAAAAGGCAATCCCTGGCGCAATTAAAATTTGTGACAGTAAAAAATTTGTTTTTGAAAAATTTACTATAGAAAAGGCAATCCCTGGCGCAATTAAAATTTGCGACAGTAGAAAATTATTTTTTGAAAAATTTACTATAGAAAAGGCAATCCCTGGCGCAATTAAAATTTGCGACAGTAAAAAATTATTTTTGAATAATTTACTATGGCAATCCCTGGCGTATTTAAAATTTGCGACAGTAAAAAATTAATTTGTGAAAAATTTACTATAGAAAAGGCAATCCCTGGCGCAATTAAAATTTGCGACAGTAAAAAATTATTTTTTGAAAAATTTACTATAGAAAAGGCAATCCCTGGCGTAATTAAAATTTGCGACAGTAAAAAATTATTTTTTGAAAAATTTACTGTAGAAAAGGCAATCCCTTTCGCAATTAAAATTTGCGACAGTAGAAAATTATTTTTTGAAAAATTTACTATAGAAAAGCAATTCCTGGCGTATTTAAAATTTGCGACAGTAGAAAATTATTTTTTGAAAAATTTACTGTAGAAAAGGCAATCCCTGGCGCAATTAAAATTTGCGACAGTAGAAAATTATTTTTTGAATAATTTACTATAGAAAAGGCAATCCGTGGCGTAATTAAAATTTGCGACAGTAAACAATTATTTTTTGAAAAATTTACGGTAGAAAAGGCATTTCCTGGCGCAATTAAAATTTGCGACAGTAAAAAATTATTTTTTGAATAATTTACTATAGAAAAGGCAATCCCTGGCGGATTTAAAATTTGCGACAGTAAAAAATTAACTTTGAAAAATTTACTATAGAAAAGGCAATCATTGGCGCAAATAAAATTTGCGACAGTAAAAAATTATTTTTTCAAAAATTTACTATAGAAAAGGCAATCCCTGGCGTATTTAAAATTTGCGACAGTAAAAAAATAATTTGTGAAAAATTTACTATAGAAAAGGCAATCCCTGGCGCAATTAAAATTTGCGACAGTATAAAATTATTTTTTGAAAAATTTACTATAGAAAAGGCATTCCCTGGCGTATTTAAAATTTGCGACAGTAAAAAATTATTTTTTGAATAATTTACTATAGAAAAGGCAATCCCTGGCGTAATTAAAATTTGCGACAGTAACAAATTAGTTTTTGAAAAATTTACTATAGAAAAGGCAATCCCTGGCGCAATTAAAATTTGCGACAGTAAAAAATTATTTTTTGAATAATTTACTACAGAAAAGGCAATCCCTGGCGTATTTAAAATTTGCGACATTAAAAAATTAATTTGTCAAAAATTTACTATAGAAAAGGCAATCCCTGGCGCAATTAAAATTTGCGACAGTAAAAAATTATTTTTTGCAAAATTTACTATAGAAGAGGCAATCCCTGGCGAATTGAAAATTTGCGACAGTATAAAATTAATTTTTGAAAAATTTACTGTAGAAAAGGCAATCCCTGGCGCAATTAAAATTTGCGACAGTAGAAAATTATTTTTTGAAAAATTTACTGTAGAAAAGGCAATCCCTGGCGCAATTAAAATTTGCGACAGTAAAAAATTATTTTTTGAATAATTTACTATAGAAAAGGCAATCCCTGGCGCAATTAAATTTTGCGACAGTAAAAATTTATTTTTTGAACAATTTACTATAGAAAAGGCAATCCCTGGAGTATTTAAAATTTGCGACAGTAAAAAATTTATTTGTGAAAAATTTACTATAGAAAAGGCAATCCCTGGCGCAATTAAAATATACGACAGTAAAAAATTATTTTTTGCAAAATTTACTATAGAAAAGGCAATCCCTGGCGTATTTAAAATTTGCGACAATATAAAATAATTTTTTGAAAAATTTACTGTAGAAAAGGCAATCCCTGGCGTATTTAAAATTTGGGACAGTAAAAAATTATTTTTTGAATAATTTTCTATAGAAAATGCAATCCCTGCCGTATTTAAAATTTGCGACAGTAAAAAATTAATTTGTGAAAAATTTACTATAGAAAAGGCAATCCCTGGCGCATTTAAAATTTGCGACAGTAAAAAATTATTTTTTGCAAAATTTACTATAGAAGAGGCAATCCCTGGCGTATGTAAAATTTGCGACAGTATAAAATTAATTTTTGAAAAATTTGCTGTAGAAAAGGCAATCCCTGGCGCAATTAAAATTTGCGACAGTAAAAAATTATTTTTTGAAAAATTTACTGTAAAAAAGGCAATCCATTGCGCAATTAAAATTTGCGACAGTAGAAAATTATTTTTTGAAAAATTTACTATAGAAAAGGCAATCCCTGGCGCAATTAAAATTTGCGACAGCATAAAATTAAATTTTGAAAAATTTACTATAGAAAAGGCAATCCCTGGCGTAATTAAAATTTGCGACAGTATAAAATTATTTTTTGTAAAATTTACTGTAGAAAAGGCAATCCCTGGCGCAATTAAAATTTGCGACAGTAAAAAATTATTTTTTGAAAAAATTTACTGTAGAAAAGGCAATCCCTGGCGCAATTAAAATTTGCGACAGTAGAAAATTATTTTTTAAAAAATTTACTGTAGAACGGGCAATCCCTGACGCAATTAAAATTTGCGACAGTAAAAAAATATTTTTTGAATAATTTACTATAGAAAAGGCAATCCCTGGCGGATTTAAAATTTGCGACAGTAAAAAATTAATTTGTGAAAAATTTACTATAGAAAAGGCAATCCCTGGCGCAACTAAAATTTGCGACAGTAAAAAATTATTGTTTTTCAAAATTTACTATAGAAAAGGCATTCCCTGGCGCAATTAAAATTTGCGACAGTAAAAAATTATTTTTTTGCAAAATTTACTATAGAAAAGGCAATCCCTGGCGTAATTAAAATTTGCGACAGTAAAAAATTATTTTTTGAAAAATTTACTGCAGAAAACGCAATCCCTGGCGCAATTAAAATTTGCGACAGTAAAAAATTATTTTTTGAAAAATTTACTATAGAAAAGGCAATCCCTGGCGTATTTAAAATTTGCGACAGTAAAAAATTAATTTTTGAAAAATTTACTATAGAAAAGGCAATCCCTGGCGCAATTAAAATTTGCGACAGTAAAAAAATATTTTTTTGCAAAATTTACTATAGAAAAAGCAATCCCTGGCGCAATTAAAATTTGCGACAGTAAAAAATTATTTTTTTTGCAAAATTTACTATAGAAAAGGCAATCCCTGCCGTAATTAAAATTTGCGACAGTAAAAAGTTATTGTTTGAAAAATTTACTGTAGAAAAGGCAATCCCTGGCGTAGTTAAAATTTGCGACAGTAAAAAATTATTTTTTGAAAAATTTACTATAGAAAAGGCAATCCCTGGCGTAATTAAAATTTGCGACAGTAAAAAATTATTTTTTGAAAAATTTACTACAGAAAAGGCAATACCTGGCGCAATTAAAATTTGCGACAGTAAAAAATTATTTTTTGAATAATTTACTATAGAAAAGGCAATCCCTCGCGGATTTAAAATTTGCGACAGTAAAAAATTAATTTTGGAAAAATTTACTATAGAAAAGGCAATCCCTGGCGTAATTAAAATTTGCGACAGTAAAAAATTATTTTTTGAAAAATTTACTGTAGAAAAGGCAATACCTGGCGCAATTAAAATTTGCGACAGTAGAAAATTATTTTTTGAAAAATTTACTATAGAAAAGGCAATCCCTGGCGTATTTAAAATTTGCGACAGTAAAAAATTATTTTTTGAAAAATTTACTGTAGAAAAGGCAATCCCTGGCCCAATTAAAATTTGCGACAGTAAAAAATTATTTTTTGAATAATTTACTGTAGAAAAGGCAATCCCTTGCGCAATTAAAATTTGCGAGAGTAAAAAATTATTTTTTGAATAATTACTATAGAAAAGGCAATCCCTGGCGCAATTAAAATTTGCGACAGTAAAAATTTATTTTTTGAATAATTTACTATAGAAAAGGCAATCCCTGGCGGATTTAAAATTTGCGACAGTAAAAAATTAATTTGTGAAAAATTTACTATAGAAAAGGCAATCCCTGGCGCAATTAAAATTTGCGACATTAAAAAATTATTTTTTGCAAAATTTACTATAGAAAAGGCAATCCCTGGCGTATTTAAAATTTGCGACAATATAAAATAATTTTTTGAATAATTTACTGTAGAAAAGGCAATTCCTGGCGTTAATTAAAATTTGCGACAGTAAAAAATTAGTTTTTAAAAAATTTACTATAGAAAAGGCAATCCCTGGCGCAATTAAAATTTGCGACAGTATAAAATTAAATTTTGAAAAATTTACTATAGAAAAGGCAATCCCTGGCGCAATTAAAATTTGCGACAGTAAAAAATTATTTTTTGGAAAATTTACTATAGAAAAGGCAATCCCTGGCGTAATTAAAATTTGCGACGGTAAAAAATTATTTTTTGAAAAATTTACTGTAGAAAAGGCAATCCCTGGCGCAATTAAAATTTGCGAGAGTAAAAAATTTGTTTTTGAAAAATTTACTATAGAAAAGGCAATCCCTGGCGCAATTAAAATTTGCGACAGTAGAAAATTATTTTTTGAAAAATTTACTATAGAAAAGGCAATCCCTGGCTCAATTAAAATTTGCGACAGTAAAAAATTATTTTTGAATAATTTACTATAGAAAAGGCAATCCCTGGCGTATTTAAAATTTGCGACAGTAAAAAATTAATTTGTGAAAAATTGACTATAGAAAAGGCAATCCCTGGCGCAATTAAAATTTGCGACAGTAAAAATTATTTTTTTTGCCAAATTTACTATAGAAAAGGCAATCCCTGGCGCAATTAAAATTTGCGACAGTAAAAAATTATTTTTTTGCAAAATTTACTATAGAAAAGGCAATCCCTGGCGTAATTAAAATTTGCGACAGTAAAAAATTATTTTTTGAAAAATTTACTGTAGAAAAGGCAATCCCTGGCGTAGTTAAAATTTGCGACAGTAAAAAATTATTTTTTGAAAAATTTACTATAGAAAAGGCAATACCTGGCGCAATTAAAATTTGCGACAGTAAAAAATTATTTTTTGAAAAATTTACTGTAGAAAATGCAATCCCTGGCGCAATTAAAATTTGCGACAGTAAAAAAATATTTTTTGAGTAATTTACTATAGAAAAGGCAATCCCTTGCGGATTTAAAATTTGCGACAGTAAAAAATTAATTTTTGAAAAATTTACTATAGAAAAGGCAATCCCTGGCGTAATAAAAATTTGCGACAGTAAAAAATTATTTTTTGAAAAATTTACTGTAGAAAAGGCAATCCCTGGCGCAATTAAAATTTGCGACAGTAGAAAATTATTTTTTGAAAAATTTACTATAGAAAAGGCCATCCCTGGCATATTTAAAATTTGCGACAGTAAAAAATTATTTTTTGAAAAATTTACTGTAGAAAAGGCAATCCCTGTCGCAATTAAAATTTGCGACAGTAAAAAATTATTTTTTGAGTTATTTACTAAAGAAAAGGCAATCCCTCGCGGATTTAAAATTTGCGACAGTAAAAAATTAATTTTTGAAAAATTTACTATAGAAAAGGCAAACCCTGGCGTAATTAAAATTTGCGACAGTAAAAAATTATTTTTTGAAAAATTTACTGTAGAAAAGGCAATTCCTGGTGCAATTAAAAGTTGCGACAGTAAAAAATCATTTTTTGAATAATTTACTATAGAAAGGCAATCCATGGCGGATTTAAAATTTGCGACAGTAAAAAATTAATTTTTGAAAAATTTACTGTAGAAAAGGCAATCACTGGCGCAGTTAAAATTTGCGACAGTAAAAAATTATTTTTTGAAAAATTTACTATAGAAAAGGCAATCCCTGGCGTATTTAAAATTTGCGACAGTAAAAAATTAATTTGTGAAAAATTTACTATAGAAAAGGCAATCCCTGGCGCAATTAAAATTTGCGACAGTATAAAATTATTTTTTGAAAAATTTACTATAGAAAAGGCAATCCCTGGCGTATTTAAAATTTGCGACAGTAAAAAGTTATTTTTTGAATAATTTACTATAGAAAAGGCAATCCCTGGCGTAATTAAAATTTGTGACAGTAAAAAATTAGTTTTTGAAAAATTTACTATAGAAAAGGCAATCCCTGGCGCAATTACAATTTGCGACAGTATAAAATTAAATTTTGAAAAATTTACTATAGAAAAGGCAATCCCTGGCTTAATTAAAATTTGCGACAGTAAAATATTAGTTTTTGAAAAATTTACTATAGAAAAGGCAATCCCTGGCGCAATTAAAATTTGCGACAGTATAAAATTAAATTTTGAAAAATTTACTATAGAAAAGGCAATCCCTGGCGCAATTAAAATTTGCGACAGTAAAAAATAATTTTTTGTAAAATTTACTATAGAAAAGGCAATCCCTGGCGTAATTAAAATTTGCGACAGTAAAAAATTATTTTTTGAAAAATTTACTGTAGAAAAGGCAATCCTTGGCGCAGTTAAAATTTGCGACAGTAAAAAATTTGTTTTTGAAAAATTTACTATAGAAAAGGCATTCCCTGGCGCAATTAAAATTTGTGACAGTAGAAAATTATTTTTTGAAAAATTTACTATAGAAGAGGCTATCCATGGGGCAATTAAAATTTGCGACAGTAAAAAATTATTTTAGAATAATTTGCTATAAAAAAGGCAATCCCTGGCGGATTTAAAATTTGCGACAGTAAAAAATTAATTTGTGAAAAATTTACTATAGAAAAGGCAATACCTGGCGCAATTAAAATTTGCGACAGTAAAAAATTATTTCTTGCAAAATTTACTATAGAAAAGGCAATCCCTTGCGTATTTAAAATATGCGACAGTAAAAAATTAATTTGTGAAAAATATACTATAGAAAAGGCAATCCCTGGCGCAATTAAAATTTGCGGCAGTATAAAATTATTTTTTGAAAAATTTACTATAGAAAAGGCAATCCCTGGCGTATTTAAAATTTACGACAGTAAAAAATTATTTTTTGAATAATTTACTATAGAAAAGGCAATCCCTGGCGTAATTAAAATTTGCGACAGTAAAAAATTATTTTTTGAAAAATTTACTGTAGAAAAGGCAATCCCTGGCGTAGTTAAAATTTGCGACAGTAAAAAATTATTTTTTGAAAAATTTACTATAGAAAAGGCAATCCCTGGCGTAATTAAAATTTGCGACAGTAAAAAATTATTTTTTGAAAAATTTACTACAGAAAAGGCAATTCCTGGCGCAATTAAAATTTGCGACAGTAAAAAATTAATTTTTGAAAAATTTACTATAGAAATGGCAATCCCTGGCGGATTTAAAATTTGCGACAGTAAAAAATTATTTTTTGAAAAATTTACTATAGAAAGGGCAATATCTGGCGCAATTAAAATTTGCGACAGTAAAAAATTAATTTTTGAAAAATTTACTATAGAAAAGGCAATCCCTGGCGGATTTAAAATTTGCGACAGTAAAAAATTAATTTGTGAAAAATTTACTATAGAAAAGGCAATCCCTGGCGCAATTAAAATTTGCGACAGTAAAAAATTATTTTTTGAAAAATTTACTGTAGAAAAGGCAATCCCTGGCGCAATTAAAATTTGCGACAGTAAAAAAATATTTTTTGAGTAATTTACTATAGAAAAGGCAATCCCTTGCGGATTTAAAATTTGCGACAGTAAAAAATTAATTTTTGAAAAATTTAATATAGAAAAGGCAATCCCTGGCGTAATTAAAATTTGCGACAGTAGAAAATTATTTTTTGAAAAATTTACTGTAGAAAAGGCAATCCCTGGCGCAATTAAAATTTGCGACAGTAGAAAGTTATTTTTTGAAAAATTTACTATAGAAAAGGCAATCCCTGGCGTATTTAAAATTTGCGACAGTAAAAAATTATTTTTTGAAAAATTTACTGTAGAAAAGGCAATCCCTGGCGCAATTAAAATTTGCGACAGTAAAAAATTATTTTTTGAGTTATTTACTAAAGAAAAGGCAATCCCTCGCGGATTTAAAATTTGCGACAGTAAAAAATTAATTTTTGAAAAATTTACTATAGAAAAGGCAATCCCTAATTAAAATTTGCGATAGTAAAAAATTATTTTTTGAAAAATTTACTGTAGAAAAGGCAATTCCTGGCGTAATTAAAATTTGCGACAGTAAAAAATTAGTTTTTGAAAAATTTACTATAGAAAGGGCAATCCCTGGCGCAATTAAAATTTGCGACAGTATAAAATTAAATTCTGAAAAATTTACTATAGAAAAGGCAATCCCTGGCGTAATTAAAATTTGCGACAGTAAAAAATTAGTTTTTGAAAAAATTACTAAAGAAAAGGCAATCCCTGGCGCAATTAAAATTTGCGACAGTATAAAATTTAATTTTGAAGAATTTACTATAGAAAAGGCAATCCCTGGCGCAATTAAAATTTGCGACAGTAAAAAATTATTTTTTGCAAAATTTACTATAGAAAAGGCAATCCCTGGCGGATTTAATATTTGCGACAGTAAAAAATTAATTTGTGAAAAATTTACTATAGAAAAGGCAATCCCTGGCGCAGTTAAAATTTGCGACAGTAAAAAATAATTTTTTGCAAAATTTACTATAGAAAGGGCAATCCCTGGCGTATTTAAAATTTGCGACAGTAAAAAATTAATTTGTGAAAAATTTACTATAGAAAAGGCAATCCCTGGCGCAATTAAAATTTGCGGCAGTATAAAATTATTTTTTGAAAAATTTACTATAGAAAAGGCAATCCCTGGCGTATTTAAAATTTGCGACAGTAAGAAAGTATTTTTTGAAAAATTTACTGTAGAAAAGGCAATCCCTGGCGTATTTAAAATTTGGGACAGTAAAAAATTATTTTTTGAATAATTTTCTATAGAAAAGGCAATCCCTGGCGTATTTAAAATTTGCGACAGTAAAAAATTTATTTGTGAAAAATTTACTATAGAAAAGGCAATCCCTGGCGCAAGTAAAATTTGCGACAGTATAAAATTAAACTTTGAAAAATTTACTATAGAAAAGGCAATCCCTGGCGTAATTAAAATTTGCGACAGTATAAAATAATTTTTTGTAAAATTTACTGTAGAAAAGGCAATCCCTGGCGTATTTGAAATTTGCGACAGTAAAAAATTATTTTTTGAAAAAATTACTGTAGAAAAGGCAATCCCTGGCGCAATTAAAATTTGCGACAGTAGAAAATTATTTTTTGAAAAATTTACTGTAGAAAAGGCAATACCTGACGCAATTAAAATTTGCGACAGTAAAAAATTATTTTTTGGATAATTTACTATAGAAAAGGCAATCCCTGACGGATTTAAAATTTGCGACAGTAAAAAATTAATTTGTGAAAAATTTACTATAGAAAAGGCAATCCCTGGCGCAATTAAAATTTGCGACAGTAAAAAAATATTTTTTTGCAAAATTTACTATAGAAAAGGCAATCCCTGGCGTATTTAAAATTTGCGACAGTAAAAAATTAATTTTTGAAAAATTTACTATAGAAAAGGCAATCCCTGGCGCAGTTAAAATTTGCGACAGTAAAAAAATATTTTTTTGCAAAATTTACTATAGAAAAAGCAATCCCTGGCGCAATTAAAATTTGCGACAGTAAAAAATTATTTTTTTGCAAAATTTACTATAGAAAAGGCAATCCCTGGCGTAATTAAAATTTGCGACAGTAAAAAATTATTTTTCGAAAAATTTACTGTATAAAAGGCAATCCCTGGCGTAGTTAAAATTTGCGACAGTAAAAAATTATTTTTTGAAAAATTTACTATAGAAAAGGCAATCCCTGGCGTAATTAAAATTTGCGACAGTAAAAAATTATTTTTTGAAAAATTTACTATACAAAAGGCAATACCTGGCGCAATTAAAATTTGCGACAGTAAAAAATTAATTTTTGAAAAATTTACTATAGAAACGCCAATCCCTGGCGGATTTAAAATTTGCGACAGTAAAAAATTAATTTGTGAAAAATTTACTATAGAAAAGGCAATCCCTGGCGCAATTAAAGCTTGCGGCAGTAAAAAATTATTTTTTGAAAAACTTACTGTAGAAAAGGCAATCCCTGGCGCAATTAAAATTTGCGACAGTAAAAAATTAATTTTTGAAAAATTTACTATAGAAAAGGCAATCCCTGGCGGATTTAAAATTTGCGACAGTAAAAAATTAATTTGTGAAAAATTTACTATAGAAAAGGCAATCCCTGGCGCAATTAAAATTTGCGACAGTAAAAAATTATTTTTTGAAAAATTTACTACAGAAAAGACAATACCTGGCGCAATTAAAATTTGCAAGAGTAAAAAATTAATTTTTGAAAAATTTACTATAGAAAAGGCAATCCCTGGCTTATTTAAAATTTGCGACAGTAAAAAATTATTTTTTGAAAAATTTACTATAGAAAGGGCAATATCTGGCGCAATTAAAATTTGCGACAGTAAAAAATTAATTTTTGAAAAATTTACTATAGAAAAGGCAATCCCTGGCGGATTTAAAATTTGCGACAGTAAAAAATTAATTTGTGAAAAATTTACTATAGAAAAGGCAATCCCTGGCGCAATTAAAATTTGCGACAGTAAAAAATTATTTTTTGAAAAATTTACTGTAGAAAAGGCAATCCCTGGCGCAATTAAAATTTGCGACAGTAAAAAAATATTTTTTGAGTAATTTACTATAGAAAAGGCAATCCCTTGCGGATTTAAAATTTGCGACAGTAAAAAATTAATTTTTGAAAAATATACTATAGAAAAGGCAATCCCTGGCGTAGTTAAAATTTGCGACAGTAAAAAATTATTTTTTGAAAAATTTACTGTAGAAAAGGCAATCCCTGGCGCAATTAAAATTTGCGACAGTAGAAAATTATTTTTTGAAAAATTTACTATAGAAAAGGCAATCCCTGGCGTATTTAAAATTTGCGACAGTAAAAAATTATTTTTTGAAAAATTTACTGTAGAAAAGGCAATCCCTGGCGCAATTAAAATTTGCGACAGTAAAAAATTATTTTTTGAGTTATTTACTAAAGAAAAGGCAATCCCTCGCGGATTTAAAATTTGCGACAGTAAAAAATTAATTTTTGAAAAATTTACTATAGAAAAGGCAATCCCTGGCGTAATTAAAATTTGCGACAGTAAAAAATTATTTTTTGAAAAATTTACTGTAGAAAAGGCAATTCCTGGTGCAATTAAAAATTGCGACAGTAAAAAATCATTTTTTGAATAATTTACTATAGAAAGGCAATCCCTGGCGGATTTAAAATTTGCGACAGTAAAAAAATTAATTTTTGAAAAATTTACTGTAGAAAAGGCAATCACTGGCGCAATTAATATTTGCGACAGTAAAAAATTATTTTTTGAAAAATTTACTATAGAAAAGGCAATCCCTGGCGTATTTAAAATTTGCGACAGTAAAAAATTAATTTGTGAAAAATTTACTATAGAAAAGGCAATCCCTGGCGCAATTAAAATTTGCGACAGTATAAAATTATTTTTTGAAAAAATTACTATAGAAAGGCAATCCCTGGCGTATTTAAAATTTGCGACAGTAAAAAGTTATTTTTTGAATAATTTACTATATAAAAGGCAATCCCTGGCGCAATTAAAATTTGCGACAGTAAAAAAATATTTTTTTGCAAAATTTACTATAGAAAAAGCAATCCCTGGCGCAATTAAAATTTGCGACAGTAAAAAATTATTTTTTTGCCAAATTTACTATAGAAAAGGCAAATCCCTGGCGTAATTAAAATTTGCGACAGTAAAAAATTATTTTTTGAAAAATTTACTGTAGAAAAGGCAATCCCTGGCGTAGTTAAAATTTGCGACAGTAAAAAATTATTTTTTGGATAATTTACTATAGAAAAGGCAATCCCTGACGGATTTAAAATTTGCGACAGTAAAAAATTAATTTGTGAAAAATTTACTATAGAAAAGGCAATCCCTGGCGTAATTAAAATTTGCGACAGTAAAAAATTATTTTTTGAAAAATTTACTGTAGAAAAGGCAATCCCTGGCGTAGTTAAAATTTGCGACAGTAAAAAATTATTTTTTGAAAAATTTACTATAGAAAGGGCAATATCTGGCGCAATTAAAATTTGCGACAGTAAAAAATTAATTTTTGAAAAATTTACTATAGAAAAGGCAATCCCTGGCGTATTTAAAATTTGCGACAGTAAAAAATTAATTTGTGAAAAATTTACTATAGAAAAGGCAATCCCTGGCGCAATTAAAATTTGCGACAGTATAAAATTATTTTTGAAAAATTTACTATAGAAAAGGCAATCCCTGGCGTATTTGAAATTTGCGACAGTAAAAAATTATTTTTTGAAAAAATTACTGTAGAAAAGGCAATCCCTGGCGCAATTAAAATTTGCGACAGTAGAAAATTATTTTTTGAAAAATTTACTGTAGAAAAGGCAATACCTGACACAATTAAAATTTGCGACAGTAAAAAATTATTTTTTGGATAATTTACTATAGAAAAGGCAATCCCTGACGGATTTAAAATTTGCGACAGTAAAAAATTAATTTGTGAAAAATTTACTATAGAAAAGGCAATCCCTGGCGCAATTAAAATTTGCGACAGTAAAAAAATATTTTTTTGCAAAATTTACTATAGAAAAGGCAATCCCTGGCGTATTTAAAATTTGCGACAGTAAAAAATTAATTTTTGAAAAATTTACTATAGAAAAGGCAATCCCTGGTGCAAATTAAAATTTGCGACAGTAAAAAATATTTTTTTGCAAAATTTACTGTAGAAAAGGCAATCCCTGGCGCAATTAAAATTTGCGACAGTAAAAAATTATTTTTTGAGTTATTTACTAAAGAAAAGGCAATCCCTCGCGGATTTAAAATTTGCGACAGTAAAAAATTAATTTTTGAAAAATTTACTGTAGAAAAGGCAATCCCTGGCGCAATTAAGATTTGCGACAGTAGAAAATTATTTTTGAAAAATTTACTATAGAAAAGGCAATCCCTGGCGTATTTAAAATTTGCGACAGTAAAAAATTATTTTTTGAAAAATTTACTGTAGAAAAGGCAATCCCTGGCGCAATTAAAATTTGCGACAGTAAAAAATTATTTTTTTTGTTATTTACTAAAGAAAAGGCAATCCCTCGCGGATTTAAAATTTGCGACAGTAAAAAATTAATTTGTGAAAAATTTACTATAGAAAAGGTAATCCCTGGCGCAATTAAAATTTGCGACAGTAAAAAATTATTTTTTGAAAAATTTACTGTAGAAAAGGCAATCCCTGGCGCAATTAAAATTTGCGACAGTAAAAAAATATTTTTTGAGTAATTTACTATAGAAAAGGCAATCCCTTGCGGATTTAAAATTTGCGACAGTAAAAAATTAATTTTTGAAAAATTTGCTATAGAAAAGGCAATCCCTGGCGTAGTTAAAATTTGCGACAGTAAAAAATTATTTTTTGAAAAATTTACTGTAGAAAAGGCAATCCCTGGCGCAATTAAAATTTGCGACAGTAGAAAATTATTTTTTGAAAAATTTACTATAGAAAAGGCAATCCCTGGCGTATTTAAAATTTGCGACAGTAAAAAATTATTTTTTGAAAAATTTACTGTAGAAAAGGCTATCCCTGGCGCAATTAAAATTTGCGACAGTAAAAAATTATTTTTTGAGTTATTTACTAAAGAAAAGGCAATCCCTCGCGGATTTAAAATTTGCGACAGTAAAAAATTAATTTTTGAAAAATTTACTATAGAAAAGGCAATCCCTGGCGTAATTAAAATTTGCGACAGTAAAAAATTATTTTTTGAAAAATTTACTGTAGAAAAGGCAATTCCTGGTGCAATTAAAAATTGCGACAGTAAAAAATCATTTTTTGAATAATTTACTATAGAAAGGCAATCCCTGGCGGATTTAAAATTTGCGACAGTAAAAAATTAATTTTTGAAAAATTTACTGTAGAAAAGGCAATCACTGGAGCAATTAAAATTTGCGACAGTAAAAAATTAATTTTTGAAAAATTTACTATAGAAAAGACAATCCCTGGCGCAATTACAATTTGCGACAGTATAAAATTAAATTTTGAAAAATTTACTATAGAAAAGGCAATCCCTGGCTTAATTAAAACTTGCGACAGTAAAATATTAGTTTTTGAAAAATTTACTGTAGAAAAGGCAATCCCTGGCGCAATTAAAATTTGCGACAGTAAAAAATTATTTTTTGAAAAATTTACTGTAGAAAAGGCAATCCCTGGCGCAATTAAAATTTGCGACAGTAGAAAATTAATTTTTGAAAAATTTACTATAGAAAAGGCAATGCCTGGCGTATTTAAAATTTGCGACAGTAAAAAATTATTTTTGAAAAATTTACTGTAGAAAAGGCAATCCCTGGCGCAATTAAAATTTGCGACAGTAAAAAATTATTTTTTTTGTTATTTACTAAAGAAAAGGCAATCCTCGCGGATTTAAAATTTGCGACAGTAAAAAATTATTTTTTGAAAAATTTACTGTAGAAAAGGCAATCCCTGGCGTAGTTAAAATTTGCGACAGTAAAAAAATTATTTTTTGGATAATTTACTATAGAAAAGACAATCCCTGGCGCAATTACAATTTGCGACAGTATAAAATTAAATTTGAAAAATTTACTATAGAAAAGGCAATCCCTGGCTTAATTAAAACTTGCGACAGTAAAATATTAGTTTTTGAAAAATTTACTGTAGAAAAGGCAATCCCTGGCGCAATTAAAATTTGCGACAGTAAAAAATTATTTTTTGAAAAATTTACTGTAGAAAAGGCAATGCCTGGCGTATTTAAAATTTGCGAAAGTAAAAAAATATTTTTTTGCAAAATTTACTATAGAAAAAGCAATCCCTGGCGCAATTAAAATTTGCGACAGTAAAAAATTATTTTTTTGCCAAATTTACTATAGAAAAGGCAATCCCTGGCGTAATTAAAATTTGCGACAGTAAAAAATTATTTTTTGAAAAATTTACTGTAGAAAAGGCAATCCCTGGCGTAGTTAAAATTTGCGACAGTAAAAAATTATTTTTTGGATAATTTACTATAGAAAAGGCAATCCCTGACGGATTTAAAATTTGCGACAGTAAAAAATTAATTTGTGAAAAATTTACTATAGAAAAGGCAATCCCTGGCGTAATTAAAATTTGCGACAGTAAAAAATTATTTTTTGAAAAATTTACTGTAGAAAAGGCAATCCCTGGCGTAGTTAAAATTTGCGACAGTAAAAAATTATTTTTTGAAAAATTTACTATAGAAAGGGCAATATCTGGCGCAATTAAAATTTGCGACAGTAAAAAATTAATTTTTGAAAAATTTACTATAGAAAAGGCAATCCCTGGCGTATTTAAAATTTGCGACAGTAAAAAATTAATTTGTGAAAAATTTACTATAGAAAAGGCAATCCCTGGCGCAATTAAAATTTGCGACAGTATAAAATTATTTTTTGAAAAATTTACTATAGAAAAGGCAATCCCTGGCGTATTTGAAATTTGCGACAGTAAAAAATTATTTTTTGAAAAAATTACTGTAGAAAAGGCAATCCCTGGCGCAATTAAAATTTGCGACAGTAGAAAATTATTTTTTGAAAAATTTACTGTAGAAAAGGCAATACCTGACACAATTAAAATTTGCGACAGTAAAAAATTATTTTTTGGATAATTTACTATAGAAAAGGCAATCCCTGACGGATTTAAAATTTGCGACAGTAAAAAATTAATTTGTGAAAAATTTACTATAGAAAAGGCAATCCCTGGCGCAATTAAAATTTGCGACAGTAAAAAAATATTTTTTTGCAAAATTTACTATAGAAAAGGCAATCCCTGGCGTATTTAAAATTTGCGACAGTAAAAAATTAATTTTTGAAAAATTTACTATAGAAAAGGCAATCCCTGGTGCAAATTAAAATTTGCGACAGTAAAAAAATATTTTTTTGCAAAATTTACTGTAGAAAAGGCAATCCCTGGCGCAATTAAAATTTGCGACAGTAAAAAATTATTTTTTGAGTTATTTACTAAAGAAAAGGCAATCCCTCGCGGATTTAAAATTTGCGACAGTAAAAAATTAATTTTTGAAAAATTTACTGTAGAAAAGGCAATCCCTGGCGCAATTAAGATTTGCGACAGTAGAAAATTATTTTTTGAAAAATTTACTATAGAAAAGGCAATCCCTGGCGTATTTAAAATTTGCGACAGTAAAAAATTATTTTTTGAAAAATTTACTGTAGAAAAGGCAATCCCTGGCGCAATTAAAATTTGCGACAGTAAAAAATTATTTTTTTTGTTATTTACTAAAGAAAAGGCAATCCCTCGCGGATTTAAAATTTGCGACAGTAAAAAATTAATTTGTGAAAAATTTACTATAGAAAAGGTAATCCCTGGCGCAATTAAAATTTGCGACAGTAAAAAATTATTTTTTGAAAAATTTACTGTAGAAAAGGCAATCCCTGGCGCAATTAAAATTTGCGACAGTAAAAAAATATTTTTTGAGTAATTTACTATAGAAAAGGCAATCCCTTGCGGATTAAAATTTGCGACAGTAAAAATTAATTTTTGAAAAATTTGCTATAGAAAAGGCAATCCCTGGCGTAGTTAAAATTTGCGACAGTAAAAAATTATTTTTTGAAAAATTTACTGTAGAAAAGGCAATCCCTGGCGCAATTAAAATTTGCGACAGTAGAAAATTATTTTTTGAAAAATTTACTATAGAAAAGGCAATCCCTGGCGTATTTAAAATTTGCGACAGTAAAAAATTATTTTTTGAAAAATTTACTGTAGAAAAGGCTATCCCTGGCGCAATTAAAATTTGCGACAGTAAAAAATTATTTTTTGAGTTATTTACTAAAGAAAAGGCAATCCCTCGCGGATTTAAAATTTGCGACAGTAAAAAATTAATTTTTGAAAAATTTACTATAGAAAAGGCAATCCCTGGCGTAATTAAAATTTGCGACAGTAAAAAATTATTTTTTGAAAAATTTACTGTAGAAAAGGCAATTCCTGGTGCAATTAAAAATTGCGACAGTAAAAAATCATTTTTTGAATAATTTACTATAGAAAGGCAATCCCTGGCGGATTTAAAATTTGCGACAGTAAAAAATTAATTTTTGAAAAATTTACTGTAGAAAAGGCAATCACTGGAGCAATTAAAATTTGCGACAGTAAAAAATTAATTTTTGAAAAATTTACTATAGAAAAGACAATCCCTGGCGCAATTACAATTTGCGACAGTATAAAATTAAATTTTGAAAAATTTACTATAGAAAAGGCAATCCCTGGCTTAATTAAAACTTGCGACAGTAAAATATTAGTTTTTGAAAAATTTACTGTAGAAAAGGCAATCCCTGGCGCAATTAAAATTTGCGACAGTAAAAAATTATTTTTTGAAAAATTTACTGTAGAAAAGGCAATCCCTGGCGCAATTAAAATTTGCGACAGTAGAAAATTAATTTTTGAAAAATTTACTATAGAAAAGGCAATGCCTGGCGTATTTAAAATTTGCGACAGTAAAAAATTATTTTTTGAAAAATTTACTGTAGAAAAGGCAATCCCTGGCGCAATTAAAATTTGCGACAGTAAAAAATTATTTTTTTTGTTATTTACTAAAGAAAAGGCAATCCCTCGCGGATTTAAAATTTGCGACAGTAAAAAATTAATTTGTGAAAAATTTACTATAGAAAAGGTAATCCCTGGCGCAATTAAAATTTGCGACAGTAAAAAATTATTTTTTGAAAAATTTACTGTAGAAAAGGCAATCCCTGGCGCAATTAAAATTTGCGACAGTAAAAAAATATTTTTTGAGTAATTTACTATAGAAAAGGCAATCCCTTGCGGATTTAAAATTTGCGACAGTAAAAAATTAATTTTTGAAAAATTTGCTATAGAAAAGGCAATCCCTGGCGTAGTTAAAATTTGCGACAGTAAAAAATTATTTTTTGAAAAACTTACTGTAGAAAAGGCAATCCCTGGCGCAATTAAAATTTGCGACAGTAGAAAATTATTTTTTGAAAAATTTACTATAGAAAAGGCAATCCCTGGCGTATTTAAAATTTGCGACAGTAAAAAATTATTTTTTGAAAAATTTACTGTAGAAAAGGCTATCCCTGGCGCAATTAAAATTTGCGACAGTAAAAAATTATTTTTTGAGTTATTTACTAAAGAAAAGGCAATCCCTCGCGGATTTAAAATTTGCGACAGTAAAAAATTAATTTTTGAAAAATTTACTATAGAAAAGGCAATCCCTGGCGTAATTAAAATTTGCGACAGTAAAAAATTATTTTTTGAAAAATTTACTGTAGAAAAGGCAATTCCTGGTGCAATTAAAAATTGCGACAGTAAAAAATCATTTTTTGAATAATTTACTATAGAAAGGCAATCCCTGGCGGATTTAAAATTTGCGACAGTAAAAAATTAATTTTTGAAAAATTTACTGTAGAAAAGGCAATCACTGGAGCAATTAAAATTTGCGACAGTAAAAAATTAATTTTTGAAAAATTTACTATAGAAAAGACAATCCCTGGCGCAATTACAATTTGCGACAGTATAAAATTAAATTTTGAAAAATTTACTATAGAAAAGGCAATCCCTGGCTTAATTAAAACTTGCGACAGTAAAATATTAGTTTTTGAAAAATTTACTGTAGAAAAGGCAATCCCTGGCGCAATTAAAATTTGCGACAGTAAAAAATTATTTTTTGAAAAATTTACTGTAGAAAAGGCAATCCCTGGCGCAATTAAAATTTGCGACAGTAGAAAATTAATTTTTGAAAAATTTACTATAGAAAAGGCAATGCCTGGCGTATTTAAAATTTGCGACAGTAAAAAATTATTTTTTGAAAAATTTACTGTAGAAAAGGCAATCCCTGGCGCAATTAAAATTTGCGACAGTAAAAAATTATTTTTTGAGTTATTTACTAAAGAAAAGGCAATCCCTCGCGGATTTAAAATTTGCGACAGTAAAAAATTAATTTTTGAAAAATTTACTATAGAAAAGGCAATCCCTGGCGTAATTAAAATTTGCGACAGTAAAAAATTATTTTTTGAAAAATTTACTGTAGAAAAGGCAATTCCTGGTGCAATTAAAAATTGCGACAGTAAAAAATCATTTTTTGAATAATTTACTATAGAAAGGCAATCCCTGGCGGATTTAAAATTTGCGACAGTAAAAAATTAATTTTTGAAAAATTTACTGTAGAAAAGGCAATCACTGGCGCAATTAAAATTTGCGACAGTAAAAAATTATTTTTTGAAAAATTTACTATAGAAAAGGCAATCCCTGGCGTATTTAAAATTTGCGACAGTAAAAAATTAATTTGTGAAAAATTTACTATAGAAAAGGCAATCCCTGGCGCAATTAAAATTTGCGACAATATAAAATTATTTTTTCAAAAATTTACTATAGAAAAGGCAATCCCTGGCGTATTTAAAATTTGCGACAGTAAAAAGTTATTTTTTGAATAATTTACTATATAAAAGGCAATCCCTGGCGTAATTAAAATTTGTGACAGTAAAAAATTAGTTTTTGAAAAATTTACTATAGAAAAGGCAATCTCTGGCGCAATTACAATTTGCGACAGTATAAAATTAAATTTTGAAAAATTTACTATAGAAAAGGCAATCCCTGGCTTAATTAAAATTTGCGACAGTAAAATATTAGCTTTTGAAAAATTTACTATAGAAAAGGCAATCCCTGGCGCAATTAAAATTTGCGACAGTATAAAATTAAATTTTGAAAAATTTACTATAGAAAAGGCAATCCCTGGCGCAATTAAAATGTGCGACAGTAAAAAATTATTTTTTGCAAAATTTACTATAGAAAAGGCAATCCCTGGCGTAATTAAAATTTGCGACAGTAAAGAATTATTTTTTTGAAAAATTTACTGTAGAAAAGGCAATCCCTGGAGCAATTGAAATTTGCGACAGTAAAAAATTTGTTTTTGAAAAATTTACTATAGAAAAGGCAATCCCTGGCGCAATTAAAATTTGTGACAGTAGAAAATTATTTTTTGAAAAATTTACTATAGAAGAGGCAATCCCTGGGGCAATTAAAATTTGCGACAGTAAAAAATTATTTTTGAATAATTTGCTATAGAAAAGGCAATCCCTGGCGGATTTAAAATTTGCGACAGTAAAACATTAATTTGTGAAAAATTTATTATAGAAAAGGCAATCCCTGGCGCAATTAAAATTTGCGACAGTAAAATATTATTTCTTGCAAAATTTACTATAGAAAAGGCAATCCCTGGCGTATTTAAAATATGCGACAGTAAAAAATTAATTTGTGAAAAATATACTATAGAAAAGGCAATCCCTGGCGCAATTAAAATTTGCGGCAGTATAAAATTATTTTTTGAAAAATTTACTATAGAAAAGGCAATCCCTGGCGTATTTAAAATTTGCGACAGTAAAAAATTATTTTTTGAATAATTTACTATAGAAAAGGCAATCCCTGGCGTAATTAAAATTTGCGACAGTAAAAAATTAGTTTTTGAAAAATTTACTATAGAAAGGGCAATCCCTGGCGCAATTAAAATTTGCGACAGTATAAAATTAAATTTTGAAAAATTTACTATAGAAAAGGCAATCCCTGGCTTAATTAAAATTTGCGACAGTAAAATATTAGCTTTTGAAAAATTTACTATAGAAAAGGCAATCCCTGGCGCAATTAAAATTTGCGACAGTATAAAATTAAATTTTGAAAAATTTACTATAGAAAAGGCAATCCCTGGCGCAATTAAAATTTGCGACAGTAAAAAATTATTTTTTGCAAAATTTACTATAGAAAAGGCAATCCCTGGCGTAATTAAAATTTGCGACAGTAAAGAATTATTTTTTTGAAAAATTTACTGTAGAAAAGGCAATCCCTGGAGCAATTGAAATTTGCGACAGTAAAAAATTTGTTTTTGAAAAATTTACTATAGAAAAGGCAATCCCTGGCGCAATTAAAATTTGTGACAGTAGAAAATTATTTTTTGAAAAATTTACTATAGAAGAGGCAATCCCTGGGGCAATTAAAATTTGCGACAGTAAAAATTATTTTTGAATAATTTGCTATAGAAAAGGCAATCCCTGGCGGATTTAAAATTTGCGACAGTAAAACATTAATTTGTGAAAAATTTATTATAGAAAAGGCAATCCCTGGCGCAATTAAAATTTGCGACAGTAAAAAATTATTTCTTGCAAAATTTACTATAGAAAAGGCAATCCCTGGCGTATTTAAAATATGCGACAGTAAAAAATTAATTTGTGAAAAATATACTATAGAAAAGGCAATCCCTGGCGCAATTAAAATTTGCGGCAGTATAAAATTATTTTTTGAAAAATTTACTATAGAAAAGGCAATCCCTGGCGTATTTAAAATTTGCGACAGTAAAAAAATTAATTTGTGAAAAATATACTATAGAAAAGGCAATCCCTGGCGCAATTAAAATTTGCGGCAGTATAAAATTATTTTTTGAAAAATTTACTATAGAAAAGGCAATCCCTGGCGCAATTAAAATTTGCGACAGTAAAAAATTATTTTTTGAGTTATTTACTAAAGAAAAGGCAATCCCTCGCGGATTTAAAATTTGCGACAGTAAAAAATTAATTTTTGAAAAATTTACTATAGAAAAGGCAATCCCTGGCGTAATTAAAATTTGCGACAGTAAAAAATTATTTTTTGAAAAATTTACTGTAGAAAAGGCAATTCCTGGTGCAATTAAAAATTGCGACAGTAAAAAATCATTTTTTGAATAATTTACTAAAGAAAGGCAATCCCTGGCGGATTTAAAATTTGCGACAGTAAAAAATTAATTTTTGAAAAATTTACTGTAGAAAAGGCAATCACTGGCGCAATTAAAATTTGCGACAGTAAAAAATTATTTTTTGAAAAATTTACTATAGAAAAGGCAATCCCTGGCGTATTTAAAATTTGCGACAGTAAAAAATTAATTTGTGAAAAATTTACTATAGAAAAGGCAATCCCTGGCGCAATTAAAATTTGCGACAATATAAAATTATTTTTTCAAAAATTTACTATAGAAAAGGCAATCCCTGGCGTATTTAAAATTTGCGACAGTAAAAAGTTATTTTTTGAATAATTTACTATATAAAAGGCAATCCCTGGCGTAATTAAAATTTGTGACAGTAAAAAATTAGTTTTTGAAAAATTTACTATAGAAAAGGCAATCTCTGGCGCAATTACAATTTGCGACAGTATAAAATTAAATTTTGAAAAATTTACTATAGAAAAGGCAATCCCTGGCTTAATTAAAATTTGCGACAGTAAAATATTAGCTTTTGAAAAATTTACTATAGAAAAGGCAATCCCTGGCGCAATTAAAATTTGCGACAGTATAAAATTAAATTTTGAAAAATTTACTATAGAAAAGGCAATCCCTGGCGCAATTAAAATTTGCGACAGTAAACAATTATTTTTTGAAAAATTTACTATAGAAAAGGCAATCCCTGGCGTAATTAGAATTTGCGACAGTAAAGAATTATTTTTTTGAAAAATTTACTGTAGAAAAGGCAATCCCTGGAGCAATTGAAATTTGCGACAGTAAAAAATTTGTTTTTGAAAAATTTACTATAGAAAGGGCAATCCCTGGCGCAATTAAAATTTGTGACAGTAGAAAATTATTTTTTGAAAAATTTACTATAGAAGAGGCAATCCCTGGGGCAATTAAAATTTGCGACAGTAAAAAATTATTTTTGAATAATTTGCTATAGAAAAGGCAATCCCTGGCGGATTTAAAATTTGCGACAGTAAAACATTAATTTGTGAAAAATTTATTATAGAAAAGGCAATCCCTGGCGCAATTAAAATTTGCGACAGTAAAAAATTATTTCTTGCAAAATTTACTATAGAAAAGGCAATCCCTGGCGTATTTAAAATATGCGACAGTAAAAAATTAATTTGTGAAAAATATACTATAGAAAAGGCAATCCCTGGCGCAATTAAAATTTGCGGCAGTATAAAATTATTTTTTGAAAAATTTACTATAGAAAAGGCAATCCCTGGCGTATTTAAAATTTGCGACAGTAAAAAATTATTTTTTGAATAATTTACTATAGAAAAGGCAATCCCTGGCGTAATTAAAATTTGCGACAGTAAAAAATTAGTTTTTGAAAAATTTACTATAGAAAGGGCAATCCCTGGCGCAATTAAAATTTGCGACAGTATAAAATTAAATTTTGAAAAATTTACTACAGAAAAGGCAATCCCTGGCGTAATTAAAATTTGCGACAGTAAAAAATTAGTTTTTGAAAAATTTACTAAAGAAAAGGCAATCCCTGGCGCAATTAAAATTTGCGACAGTATAAAATTTAATTTTGAAGAATTTACTATAGAAAAGGCAATCCCTGGCGCAATTAAAATTTGCGACAGTAAAAAATTATTTTTTGCAAAATTTACTATAGAAAAGGCAATCCCTGGCGGATTTAAAATTTGCGACAGTAAAAAATTAATTTGTGAAAAATTTACTATAGAAAAGGCAATCCCTGGCGCAGTTAAAATTTGCGACAGTAAAAAATTATTTTTTGCAAAATTTACTATAGAAAAGGCAATCCCTGGCGTATTTAAAATTTGCGACAGTAAAAAATTAATTTGTGAAAAATTTACTATAGAAAAGGCAATCCCTGGCGCAATTAAAATTTGCGGCAGTATAAAATTATTTTTTGAAAAATTTACTATAGAAAAGGCAATCCCTGGCGTATTTAAAATTTGCGACAGTAAAAAATTATTTTTTGAAAAATTTACTGTAGAAAAGGCAATCCCTGGCGTATTTAAAATTTGGGACAGTAAAAAATTATTTTTTGAATAATTTTCTATAGAAAAGGCAATCCCTGGCGTATTTAAAATTTGCGACAGTAAAAAATTAATTTGTGAAAAATTTACTATAGAAAAGGCAATCCCTGGCGCAAGTAAAATTTGCGACAGTATAAAATTAAATTTTGAAAAATTTACTATAGAAAAGACAATCCCTGGCGTAATTAAAATTTGCGACAGTATATAATTATTTTTTGTAAAATTTACTGTAGAAAAGGCAATCCCTGGCGCAATTAAAATTTGCGACAGTAAAAAATTATTTTTTGAAAAAATTTACTGTAGAAAAGGCAATCCCTGGCGCAATTAAAATTTGCGACAGTAGAAAATTATTTTTGAAAAATTAACTGTAGAAAAGGCAATACCTGACGCAATTAAAATTTGCGACAGTAAAAAAAATATTTTTTGGATAATTTACTATAGAAAAGGCAATCCCTGGCGGATTTAAAATTTGCGAAAGTAAAAAATTAATTTGTGAAAAATTTACTATAGAAAAGGCAATCCCTGGCGAAATTAAAACTTGCGACAGTAAAAAATTATTTGTTTGCAAAATTTACTATAGAAAAGGCAATCCCTGGCGCAATTAAAATTTGCGACAGTAAAAAATTATTTTTTGAAAAATTTACTACAGAAAAGGCAATCCCTGGCGTATTTAAAATTTGCGACAGTAAAAAATTAATTTTTGAAAAATTTACTATAGAAAAGGCAATCCCTGGCGCAATTAAAATTTGCGACAGTAAAAAAATATTTTTTTGCAAAATTTACTATAGAAAAAGCAATCCATGGCGCAATTAAAATTTGCGACAGTAAAAAATTATTTTTTTGCAAAATTTACTATAGAAAAGGCAATCCCTGGCGTAATTAAAATTTGCGACAGTAAAAAATTATTTTTTGAAAAATTTACTGTAGAAAAGGCAATCCCTGGCGTAGTTAAAATTTGCGACAGTAAAAAATTATTTTTTGAAAAATTTACTATAGAAAAGGCAATCCCTGGCGTAATTAAAATTTGCGACAGTAAAAAATTATTTTTTGAAAAATTTACTATAGAAAAGGCAATACCTGGCGCAATTAAAATTTGCGACAGTAAAAAATTAATTTTTGAAAAATTTACTATAGAAAAGCCAATCCCTGGCGGATTTAAAATTTGCGACAGTAAAAAATTAATTTGTGAAAAATTTACTATAAAAAAAACAATCCCTGGCGCAATTAAAACTTGCGACAGTAAAAAATTATTTTTTTGAAAAACTTACTGTAGAAAAGGCAATCCCTGGCGCAATTAAAATTTGCGACAGTAAAAAATTATTTTTTGAATAATTTACTATAGAAAAGGCAATCCCTCGCGGATTTAAAATTTGTGACAGTAAAAAATTAAGTTTTGAAAAATTTACTGTAGAAAAGGCAATCTCTGGCGCAATTAAAATTGGCGACAGTAGAAAATTATTTTTTGAAAAATTTACTGTAGAAAAGGCAATACCTGACGCAATTAAAATTTGCGACAGTAAAAAATTATTTTTTGGATAATTTACTATAGAAAAGGCAATCCCTGGCGGATTTAAAATTTGCGACAGTAAAAAATTAATTTGTGAAAAATTTACTATAGAAAAGGCAATCCCTGGCGCAATTAAAATTTGCGACAGTAAAAAATTATTTGTTTGCAAAATTTACTATAGAAAAGGCAATCCCTGGCGCAATTAAAATTTGCGACAGTAAAAAATATTTTTTTGAAAAATTTACTATAGAAAAGGCAATCCCTGGCGTATTTAAAATTTGCGACAGTAAAAAATTAATTTTTGAAAAATTTACTATAGAAAAGGCAATCCCTGGCGGATTTAAAATTTGCGACAGTAAAAAATTAATTTGTGAAAAATTTACTATAGAAAAGGCAATCCCTGGCGCAGTTAAAATTTGCGACAGTAAAAAATTGTTTTTTGCAAATTTTACTATAGAAAAGGCAATCCCTGGCGTATTTAAAATTTGCGACAGTAAAAAATTAATTTGTGAAAAATTTACTATAGAAAAGGCAATCCCTGGCGCAATTAAAATTTGCGGCAGTATAAAATTATTTTTTGAAAAATTTACTATAGAAAAGGCAATCCCTGGCGTATTTAAAATTTGCGACAGTAAAAAATTATTTTTTGAAAAATTTACTGTAGAAAAGGCAATCCCTGGCGTATTTAAAATTTGGGACAGTAAAAAATTATTTTTTGAATAATTTTCTATAGAAAAGGCAATCCCTGGCGTATTTAAAATTTGCGACAGTAAAAAATTAATTTGTGAAAAATTTACTATAGAAAAGGCAATCCCTGGCGCAAGTAAAATTTGCGACAGTATAAAATTAAATTTTGAAAAATTTACTATAGAAAAGGCAATCCCTGGCGTAGTTAAAATTTGCGACAGTAAAAAATAATTTTTTGAAAAATTTACTATAGAAAAGGCAATCCCTGGCGTAATTAAAATTTGCGACAGTAAAAAATTATTTTTTTAAAAATTTACTATAGAAAAGGCAATACCTGGCGCAATTAAAATGCGACAGTAAAAAATTAATTTTTGAAAAATTTACTATAGAAAAGCCAATCCCTGGCGGATTTAAAATTTGCGACAGTAAAAAATTAATTTTTGAAAAATTTACTATAGAAAAGCCAATCCCTGGCGGATTTAAAATTTGCGACAGTAAAAAATTAATTTGTGAAAAATTTACTATAGAAAAGGCAATCCCTGGCGCAATTAAAATTTGCGACAGTAAAAAATTATTTTTTGAATAATTTACTATAGAAAAGGCAATCCCTGGATTAATTAAAATTTGCGACAGTAAAAAATTAGTTTTTGAAAAATTTACTATAGAAAAGGCAATCCCTGGCGCAATTAAAATTTGCGACAGTATAAAATTAAATTTTGGAAAATTTACTGTAGAAAAGGCAATCCCTGGCGCAATTAAAATTTGCGACAGTAAAAAAATATTTTTTGAGTAATTTACTATAGAAAAGGCAATCCCTTGCAGATTTAAAATTTGCGACAGTAAAAAATTAATTTTTGAAAAATTTACTATAGAAAAGGCAATCCCTGGCTTAGTTAAAATTTGCGACAGTAAAAAATTATTTTTTGAAAAATTTACTGTAGAAAAGGCAATCCCTGGCGCAATTAAAATTTGCGACAGTAGAAAATTATTGTTTGAAAAATTTACTATAGAAAAGGCAATCCCTGGCGTATTTAAAATTTGCGACAGTAAAAAATTATTTTTTGAAAAATTTACTGTAGAAAAGGCAATCCCTGGCGCAATTAAAATTTGCGACAGTAAAAAATTATTTTTTGAGTTATTTACTAAAGAAAAGGCAATCCCTCGCGGATTTAAAATTTGCGACAGTAAAAAATTAATTTTTGAAAAATTTACTAAAGAAAAGGCAATCCCTGGCGTAATTAAAATTTGCGACAGTAAAAAATTATTTTTTGAAAAATTTACTGTAGAAAAGGCAATTCCTGGTGCAATTAAAAGTTGCGACAGTAAAAAATTAATTTGTGAAAAATTTACTATAGAAAAGGCAATCCCTGGCGTATTTAAAATTTGCGACAGTAAAAAGATATTTTTTGAATAATTTACTATAGAAAAGGCAATCCCTGGCGTAATTAAAATTTGTGACAGTAAAAAATTAGTTTTTGAAAAATTTACTATAGAAAAGGCAATCCCTGGCGTATTTAAAATTTGCGACAGTAAAAAATTATTTTTTGAAAAATTTACTGTAGAAATGGCAATCCCTGGCGCAATTAAAATTTGCGACAGTAAAAAATTATTTTTTGAGTTATTTACTAGAGAAAAGGCAATCCCTCGCGGATTTAAAATTTGCGACAGTAAAAAATTAATCTTTGAAAAATTTACTGTAGAAAAGGCAATCACTGGCGCAATTAAAATTTGCGACAGTAAAAAATTATTTTTTGAAAAATTTACTATAAAAAGGCAATCCCTGGCGTATTTAAAATTTGCGACAGTAAAAAATTAATTTGTGAAAAATTTACTATAGAAAAGGCAATCCCTGGCGCAATTAAAATTTGCGACAGTATAAAATTATTTCTTGAAAAATTTACTATAGAAAAGGCAATCCCTGGCGTATTTAAAATTTGCGACAGTAAAAAGTTATTTTTTGAATTATTTACTATAGAAAAGGCAATCCCTGGCGTAATTAAAATTTGTGACAGTAAAAAATTAGTTTTTGAAAAATTTACTATAGAAAAGGCAATCCATGGCGCAATTACAATTTGCCACAGTATAAAATTAAATTTTGAAAAATTTACTATAGAAAAGGCAATCCCTGGCTTAATTAAAATTTGCGACAGTAAAATATTAGTTTTTGAAAAATTTACTATAGAAAAGGCAATCCCTGGCGCAATTAAAATTTGCGACAGTATAAAATTAAATTTTGAAAAATTTACTATAGAAAAGGCAATCCCTGGCGCAATTAAAATTTGCGACACTAAAAAAATTATTTTTTGCAAAATTTACTATAGAAAAGGCAATCCCTGGCGTAATTAAAATTTGCGACAGTAAAAAATTATTTTTTTGAAAAATTTACTGTAGAAAAGGCAATCCCTGGAGCAATTAAAATTTGCGACAGTAAAAAATTTGTTCTTGAAAAATTTACTATAGAAAAGGCAATCCCTGGCGCAATTAAAATTTGTGACAGTAGAAAATTATTTTTTGAAAAATTTACTATAGAAGAGGCAATCCCTGGGGCAATTAAAATTTGCGACAGTAAAAAATTATTTTTGAATAATTTGCTATAGAAAAGGCAATCCCTGGCGTATTTAAAATTTGCGACAGTAAAAAATTATTTTTTGAATAATTTACTATAGAAAAGGCAATCTCTGGCGAATTTAAAATTTGCGACAGTAAAAAATTATTTTTTGAATAATTTACTATAGAAAAGGCAATCCCTGGCGTAATTAAAATTTGCGACAGTAAAAAATTAGTTTTTGAAAAATTTACTATAGAAAGGGCAATCCCTGGCGCAATTAAAATTTGCGACAGTATAAAATTAAATTTTGAAAAATTTACTATAGAAAAGGCAATCCCTGGCGTAATAAAAATTTGCGACAGTAAAAAATTAGTTTTTGAAAAATTTACTAAAGAAAAGGCAATCCCTGGCGCAATTAAAATTCGCGACAGTATAAAATTTAATTTTGAAGAATTTACTATAGAAAAGGCAATCCCTGGCGCAATTAAAATTTGCGACAGTAAAAAATTATTTTTTGCAAAATTTACTATAGAAAAGGCAATCCCTGGCGGATTTAAAATTTGCGACAGTAAAAAATTAATTTGTGAAAAATTTACTATAGAAAAGGCAATCCCTGGCGCAGTTAAAATTTGCGACATTAAAAAATTATTTTTTGCAAAATTTACTATAGAAAAGGCAATCCCTGGCGTATTTAAAATTTGCGACAGTAAAAAATTAATTTGTGAAAAATTTACTATAGAAAAGGCAATCCCTGGCGCAATTAAAATTTGCGGCAGTATAAAATTATTTTTTGAAAAATTTACTATAGAAAGTGCAATCCCTGGCGTATTTAAAATTTGCGACAGTAAAAAATTATTTTTTGAAAAATTTACTGTAGAAAAGGCAATCCCTGGCGTATTTAAAATTTGTGACAGTAAAAAATTATTTTTTGAATAATTTTCTATAGAAAAGGCAATCCCTGGCGTATTTAAAATTTGCGACAGTAAAAAATTAATTTGTGAAAAATTTACTATAGAAAAGGCAATCCCTGGCGCAAGTAAAATTTGCGACAGTATAAAATTAAATTTTGAAAAATTTACTATAGAAAAGACAATCCCTGGCGTAATTAAAATTTGCGACAGTATAAAATTATTTTTTGTAAAATTTACTGTAGAAAAGGCAATCCCTGGCGCAATTAAAATTTGCGACAGTAGAAAATTATTTTTTGAAAAATTTACTGTCGAAAAGGCAATACCTGACGCAATTAAAATTTGCGACAGTAAAAAATTATTTTTTGGATAATTTACTATAGAAAAGGCAATCCCTTGCGGATTTAAAATTTGCGACAGTAAAAAATTAATTTGTGAAAAATTTACTATAGAAAAGGCAATCCCTGGCGCAATTAAAATTTGCGACAGTAAAAAATTATTTGTTTACAAAATTTACTATAGAAAAGGTAATCCCTGGCGCAATTAAAATTTGCGACAGTAAAAAATTATTTTTTGAAAAATTTACTATAGAAAAGGCAATCCCTGGCGTATTTAAAATTTGCGACAGTAAAAAATTAATTTTTGAAAAATTTACTATAGAAAAGGCAATCCCTGGCGCAATTAAAATTTGCGACAGTAAAAAAATATTTTTTTGCAAAATTTACTATAGAAAAAGCAATCCCTGGCGCAATTAAAATTTGCGACAGTAAAAAATTATTTTTTTGCAAAATTTACTATAGAATAGGCAATCCCTGGCGTAATTAAAATTTGCGACAGTAAAAAATTATTTTTTGAAAAATTTACTGTAGAAAAGGCAATCCCTGGCGTAGATAAAATTTGCAACAGTAAAAAATTATTTTTTGAAAAATTTACTGTAGAAAAGGCAATCCCTGGAGCAATTAAAATTTGCGACAGTAAAAAATTTGTTTTTGAAAAATTTACTATAGAATAGGCAATCCCTGGCGCAATTAAAATTTGTGACAGTAGAAAATTATTTTTTGAAAAATTTACTATAGAAGAGGCAATCCCTGGGGCAATTAAAATTTGCGACAGTAAAAAATTATTTTTGAATAATGTGCTATATAAAAGGCAATCCCTGGCGGATTTAAAATTTGCGACAGTAAAAAATTAATTTGTGAAAAATTTATTATAGAAAAGGCAATCCCTGGCGCAATTAAAATTTGCGACAGTAAAAAATTATTTCTTGCAAAATTTACTATAGAAAAGGCAATCCCTGGCGTATTTAAAATATGCGACAGTAAAAAATTAATTTGTGAAAAATATACTATAGAAAAGCAATCCCTGGCGCAATTAAAATTTGCGGCAGTATAAAATTATTTTTTGAAAAATTTACTATAGAAAAGGCAATCCCTGGCGTATTTAAAATTTGCGACAGTAAAAAATTATTTTTTGAATAATTTACTATAGAAAAGGCAATCCCTGGCGTAATTAAAATTTGCGACAGTAAAAAAATTAGTTTTTGAAAAATTTACTATAGAAAGGGCAATCCCTGGCGCAATTAAAATTTGCGACAGTATAAAATTAAATTTTGAAAAATTTACTATAGAAAAGGTAATCCCTGGCGTAATAAAAATTTGCGACAGTAAAAAATTAGTTTTTGAAAAATTTACTAAAGAAAAGGCAATCCCTGGCGCAATTAAAATTTGCGGCAGTATAAAATTATTTTTTGAAAAATTTACTATAGAAAAGGCAATCCCTGGCGTATTTAAAATTTGCGACAGTAAAAAATTATTTTTTGAATAATTTACTATAGAAAAGGCAATCCCTGGCGTAATTAAAATTTGCGACAGTAAAAAAATTAGTTTTTGAAAAATTTACTATAGAAAGGGCAATCCCTGGCGGATTTAAAATTTGCGACAGTAAAAAATTAATTTGTGAAAAATTTACTATAGAAAAGGCAATCCCTGGCGCAATTAAAATTTGCGACAGTAAAAAATTATTTGTTTGCAAAATTTACTATAGAAAAGGCAATCCCTGGCGCAATTAAAATTTGCGACAGTAAAAAATATTTTTTTGAAAAATTTACTATAGAAAAGGCAATCCCTGGCGTATTTAAAATTTGCGACAGTAAAAAATTAATTTTTGAAAAATTTACTATAGAAAAGGCAATCCCTGGCGTATTTAAAATTTGCGACAGTAAAAAATTATTTTTTGAATAATTTACTATAGAAAAGGCAATCCCTGGCGTAATTAAAATTTGCGACAGTAAAAAAATTAGTTTTTGAAAAATTTACTATAGAAAGGGCAATCCCTGGCGCAATTAAAATTTGCGACAGTAAAAAATTATTTCTTGCAAAATTTACTATAGAAAAGGCAATCCCTGGCGTATTTAAAATATGCGACAGTAAAAAATTAATTTGTGAAAAATATACTATAGAAAAGCAATCCCTGGCGCAATTAAAATTTGCGGCAGTATAAAATTATTTTTTGAAAAATTTACTATAGAAAAGGCAATCCCTGGCGTATTTAAAATTTGCGACAGTAAAAAATTATTTTTTGAATAATTTACTATAGAAAAGGCAATCCCTGGCGTAATTAAAATTTGCGACAGTAAAAAAATTAGTTTTTGAAAAATTTACTATAGAAAGGGCAATCCCTGGCGGATTTAAAATTTGCGACAGTAAAAAATTAATTTGTGAAAAATTTACTATAGAAAAGGCAATCCCTGGCGCAATTAAAATTTGCGACAGTAAAAAATTATTTGTTTGCAAAATTTACTATAGAAAAGGCAATCCCTGGCGCAATTAAAATTTGCGACAGTAAAAAAATATTTTTTTGAAAAATTTACTATAGAAAAGGCAATCCCTGGCGTATTTAAAATTTGCGACAGTAAAAAATTAATTTTTGAAAAATTTACTATAGAAAAGGCAATCCCTGGCGGATTTAAAATTTGCGACAGTAAAAAATTAATTTGTGAAAAATTTACTATAGAAAAGGCAATCCCTGGCGCAGTTAAAATTTGCGACAGTAAAAAATTGTTTTTTGCAAATTTTACTATAGAAAAGGCAATCCCTGGCGTATTTAAAATTTGCGACAGTAAAAAATTAATTTGTGAAAAATTTACTATAGAAAAGGCAATCCCTGGCGCAATTAAAATTTGCGGCAGTATAAAATTATTTTTTGAAAAATTTACTATAGAAAAGGCAATCCCTGGCGTATTTAAAATTTGCGACAGTAAAAAATTATTTTTTGAAAAATTTACTGTAGAAAAGGCAATCCCTGGCGTATTTAAAATTTGGGACAGTAAAAAATTATTTTTTGAATAATTTTCTATAGAAAAGGCAATCCCTGGCGTATTTAAAATTTGCGACAGTAAAAAATTAATTTGTGAAAAATTTACTATAGAAAAGGCAATCCCTGGCGCAAGTAAAATTTGCGACAGTATAAAATTAAATTTTGAAAAATTTACTATAGAAAAGGCAATCCCTGGCGTAGTTAAAATTTGCGACAGTAAAAAATAATTTTTTGAAAAATTTACTATAGAAAAGGCAATCCCTGGCGTAATTAAAATTTGCGACAGTAAAAAATTATTTTTTTAAAAATTTACTATAGAAAAGGCAATACCTGGCGCAATTAAAATGCGACAGTAAAAAATTAATTTTTGAAAAATTTACTATAGAAAAGCCAATCCCTGGCGGATTTAAAATTTGCGACAGTAAAAAATTAATTTTTGAAAAATTTACTATAGAAAAGCCAATCCCTGGCGGATTTAAAATTTGCGACAGTAAAAAATTAATTTGTGAAAAATTTACTATAGAAAAGGCAATCCCTGGCGCAATTAAAATTTGCGACAGTAAAAAATTATTTTTTGAATAATTTACTATAGAAAAGGCAATCCCTGGATTAATTAAAATTTGCGACAGTAAAAAATTAGTTTTTGAAAAATTTACTATAGAAAAGGCAATCCCTGGCGCAATTAAAATTTGCGACAGTATAAAATTAAATTTTGGAAAATTTACTGTAGAAAAGGCAATCCCTGGCGCAATTAAAATTTGCGACAGTAAAAAAATATTTTTTGAGTAATTTACTATAGAAAAGGCAATCCCTTGCAGATTTAAAATTTGCGACAGTAAAAAATTAATTTTTGAAAAATTTACTATAGAAAAGGCAATCCCTGGCTTAGTTAAAATTTGCGACAGTAAAAAATTATTTTTTGAAAAATTTACTGTAGAAAAGGCAATCCCTGGCGCAATTAAAATTTGCGACAGTAGAAAATTATTGTTTGAAAAATTTACTATAGAAAAGGCAATCCCTGGCGTATTTAAAATTTGCGACAGTAAAAAATTATTTTTTGAAAAATTTACTGTAGAAAAGGCAATCCCTGGCGCAATTAAAATTTGCGACAGTAAAAAATTATTTTTTGAGTTATTTACTAAAGAAAAGGCAATCCCTCGCGGATTTAAAATTTGCGACAGTAAAAAATTAATTTTTGAAAAATTTACTAAAGAAAAGGCAATCCCTGGCGTAATTAAAATTTGCGACAGTAAAAAATTATTTTTTGAAAAATTTACTGTAGAAAAGGCAATTCCTGGTGCAATTAAAAGTTGCGACAGTAAAAAATTAATTTGTGAAAAATTTACTATAGAAAAGGCAATCCCTGGCGTATTTAAAATTTGCGACAGTAAAAAGATATTTTTTGAATAATTTACTATAGAAAAGGCAATCCCTGGCGTAATTAAAATTTGTGACAGTAAAAAATTAGTTTTTGAAAAATTTACTATAGAAAAGGCAATCCCTGGCGTATTTAAAATTTGCGACAGTAAAAAATTATTTTTTGAAAAATTTACTGTAGAAATGGCAATCCCTGGCGCAATTAAAATTTGCGACAGTAAAAAATTATTTTTTGAGTTATTTACTAGAGAAAAGGCAATCCCTCGCGGATTTAAAATTTGCGACAGTAAAAAATTAATCTTTGAAAAATTTACTGTAGAAAAGGCAATCACTGGCGCAATTAAAATTTGCGACAGTAAAAAATTATTTTTTGAAAAATTTACTATAAAAAGGCAATCCCTGGCGTATTTAAAATTTGCGACAGTAAAAAATTAATTTGTGAAAAATTTACTATAGAAAAGGCAATCCCTGGCGCAATTAAAATTTGCGACAGTATAAAATTATTTCTTGAAAAATTTACTATAGAAAAGGCAATCCCTGGCGTATTTAAAATTTGCGACAGTAAAAAGTTATTTTTTGAATTATTTACTATAGAAAAGGCAATCCCTGGCGCAATTAAAATTTGCGACAGTATAAAATTAAATTTTGAAAAATTTACTATAGAAAAGGCAATCCCTGGCGCAATTAAAATTTGCGACACTAAAAAAATTATTTTTTGCAAAATTTACTATAGAAAAGGCAATCCCTGGCGTAATTAAAATTTGCGACAGTAAAAAATTATTTTTTTGAAAAATTTACTGTAGAAAAGGCAATCCCTGGAGCAATTAAAATTTGCGACAGTAAAAAATTTGTTCTTGAAAAATTTACTATAGAAAAGGCAATCCCTGGCGCAATTAAAATTTGTGACAGTAGAAAATTATTTTTTGAAAAATTTACTATAGAAGAGGCAATCCCTGGGGCAATTAAAATTTGCGACAGTAAAAAATTATTTTTGAATAATTTGCTATAGAAAAGGCAATCCCTGGCGTATTTAAAATTTGCGACAGTAAAAAATTATTTTTTGAATAATTTACTATAGAAAAGGCAATCTCTGGCGAATTTAAAATTTGCGACAGTAAAAAATTATTTTTTGAATAATTTACTATAGAAAAGGCAATCCCTGGCGTAATTAAAATTTGCGACAGTAAAAAATTAGTTTTTGAAAAATTTACTATAGAAAGGGCAATCCCTGGCGCAATTAAAATTTGCGACAGTATAAAATTAAATTTTGAAAAATTTACTATAGAAAAGGCAATCCCTGGCGTAATAAAAATTTGCGACAGTAAAAAATTAGTTTTTGAAAAATTTACTAAAGAAAAGGCAATCCCTGGCGCAATTAAAATTCGCGACAGTATAAAATTTAATTTTGAAGAATTTACTATAGAAAAGGCAATCCCTGGCGCAATTAAAATTTGCGACAGTAAAAAATTATTTTTTGCAAAATTTACTATAGAAAAGGCAATCCCTGGCGGATTTAAAATTTGCGACAGTAAAAAATTAATTTGTGAAAAATTTACTATAGAAAAGGCAATCCCTGGCGCAGTTAAAATTTGCGACATTAAAAAATTATTTTTTGCAAAATTTACTATAGAAAAGGCAATCCCTGGCGTATTTAAAATTTGCGACAGTAAAAAATTAATTTGTGAAAAATTTACTATAGAAAAGGCAATCCCTGGCGCAATTAAAATTTGCGGCAGTATAAAATTATTTTTTGAAAAATTTACTATAGAAAGTGCAATCCCTGGCGTATTTAAAATTTGCGACAGTAAAAAATTATTTTTTGAAAAATTTACTGTAGAAAAGGCAATCCCTGGCGTATTTAAAATTTGTGACAGTAAAAAATTATTTTTTGAATAATTTTCTATAGAAAAGGCAATCCCTGGCGTATTTAAATTTGCGACAGTAAAAAATTAATTTGTGAAAAATTTACTATAGAAAAGGCAATCCCTGGCGCAAGTAAAATTTGCGACAGTATAAAATTAAATTTTGAAAAATTTACTATAGAAAAGACAATCCCTGGCGTAATTAAAATTTGCGACAGTATAAAATTATTTTTTGTAAATTTACTGTAGAAAAGGCAATCCCTGGCGCAATTAAAATTTGCGACAGTAGAAAATTATTTTTTGAAAAATTTACTGTCGAAAAGGCAATACCTGACGCAATTAAAATTTGCGACAGTAAAAAATTATTTTTTGGATAATTTACTATAGAAAAGGCAATCCCTTGCGGATTTAAAATTTGCGACAGTAAAAAATTAATTTGTGAAAAATTTACTATAGAAAAGGCAATCCCTGGCGCAATTAAAATTTGCGACAGTAAAAAATTATTTGTTTACAAAATTTACTATAGAAAAGGTAATCCCTGGCGCAATTAAAATTTGCGACAGTAAAAAATTATTTTTTGAAAAATTTACTATAGAAAAGGCAATCCCTGGCGTATTTAAAATTTGCGACAGTAAAAAATTAATTTTTGAAAAATTTACTATAGAAAAGGCAATCCCTGGCGCAATTAAAATTTGCGACAGTAAAAAAATATTTTTTTGCAAAATTTACTATAGAAAAAGCAATCCCTGGCGCAATTAAAATTTGCGACAGTAAAAAATTATTTTTTTGCAAAATTTACTATAGAATAGGCAATCCCTGGCGTAATTAAAATTTGCGACAGTAAAAAATTATTTTTTGAAAAATTTACTGTAGAAAAGGCAATCCCTGGCGTAGATAAAATTTGCAACAGTAAAAAATTATTTTTTGAAAAATTTACTGTAGAAAAGGCAATCCCTGGAGCAATTAAAATTTGCGACAGTAAAAAATTTGTTTTTGAAAATTTACTATAGAATAGGCAATCCCTGGCGCAATTAAAATTTGTGACAGTAGAAAATTATTTTTTGAAAAATTTACTATAGAAGAGGCAATCCCTGGGGCAATTAAAATTTGCGACAGTAAAAAATTATTTTTGAATAATGTGCTATATAAAAGGCAATCCCTGGCGGATTTAAAATTTGCGACAGTAAAAAATTATTTGTGAAAAATTTATTATAGAAAAGGCAATCCCTGGCGCAATTAAAATTTGCGACAGTAAAAAATTATTTCTTGCAAAATTTACTATAGAAAAGGCAATCCCTGGCGTATTTAAAATATGCGACAGTAAAAAATTAATTTGTGAAAAATATACTATAGAAAAGCAATCCCTGGCGCAATTAAAATTTGCGGCAGTATAAAATTATTTTTTGAAAAATTTACTATAGAAAAGGCAATCCCTGGCGTATTTAAAATTTGCGACAGTAAAAAATTATTTTTTGAATAATTTACTATAGAAAAGGCAATCCCTGGCGTAATTAAAATTTGCGACAGTAAAAAAATTAGTTTTTGAAAAATTTACTATAGAAAGGGCAATCCCTGGCGCAATTAAAATTTGCGACAGTATAAAATTAAATTTTGAAAAATTTACTATAGAAAAGGTAATCCCTGGCGTAATAAAAATTTGCGACAGTAAAAAATTAGTTTTTGAAAAATTTACTAAAGAAAAGGCAATCCCTGGCGCAATTAAAATTTGCGACAGTATAAAATTTAATTTTGAAGAATTTACTATAGAAAAGGCAATCCCTGGCGCAATTAAAATTTGCGACAGTAAAAAATTATTTTTTGCAAAATTTACTATAGAAAAGGCAATCCCTGGCGGATTTAAAATTTGCGACAGTAAAAAATTAATTTGTGAAAAATTTACTATAGAAAAGGCAATCCTGGCGCAGTTAAAATTTGCGACAGTAAAAAATTATTTTTTGCAAAATTTACTATAGAAAAGGCAATCCCTGGCGTATTTAAAATTTGCGACAGTAAAAAATTAATTTGTGAAAAATTTACTATATAAAAGGCAATCCCTGGCGCAATTAAAATTTGCGGCAGTATAAAATTATTTTTTGAAAAATTTACTATAGAAA
>CAWVNZ010003105.1:0-82355 GCA_963930735.1 Dioctria linearis
CTATAGTAAATTATTCAAAAAATAATTTTCTACTGTCGCAAATTTTAATTACGCCAGGGATTTCCTTTTCTATAGTAAATTATTCAAAAAATAATTTTTTACTATCGCAAGTTTTAATTGCGCCAGGGATTGCCTTTTCTACAGTAAATTTTGCAAAAAATAATTTATTACTGTCGCAAATTTTAATTGCGCCAGGGATTGCCTTTTCTATAGTAAACTTTTCAAAAATAATTTTTTTTTTTGCCTTTTCTATAGTAAATTTTTCAAAAACTAATTTTTTACTGTCGCAAATTTTAATTACGCCAGGGATTGCCTTTTCTATAGTAAATTATTCAAAAAATAATTTTATACTGTCGCAAATTTTAATTACGCCAGGGATTGCCTTTTCTATAGTAAATTATTCAAAAAATAATTTTCTACTGTCGCAAATTTTAATTACGCAGGGATTGCCTTTTCTATAGTAAATTATTCAAAAAATAATTTTTTACTGTCGCAAATTTTAAATACGCCAGGGATTGCCTTTTCTATAGTAAATTATTCAAAAAATAATTTTCTATTGTCGCAAATTTTAATTACGCCAGGGGTTGCCTTTTCTATAGTAAATTATTCAAAAAATAATTTTTTACTGTCGCAAATTTCAAATCCGCCAGGGATTGCCTTTTCTATAGTAAATTATTAAAAAAATAATTTTTTACAATCGCAAGTTTTAATTGCGCCAGGGATTGTCTTTTCTACAGTAAATTTTGCAAAAAATAATTTTTTACTGTCGCAAATTTTAATTGCGCCAGGGATTGCCTTTTCTATAGTAAACTTTTCAAAAAATAATTTTCTACTGTCGCAAATTTTAATTACGCCAGGGATTGCCTTTTCTATAGTAAATTATTCAAAAAATAATTTTATACTGTCGCAAATTTTAAATACGCCAGGGGATTGCCTTTTCTATAGTAAATTATTCAAAAAATAATTTTCTACTGTCGCAAATTTTAAATACGCCAGGGATTGCCTTTTCTATAGTAAATTATTCAAAAAATAATTTTCTACTGTCGCAAATTTTAATTGCGCCAGGGATTGCCTTTTCTATAGTAAATTATTCAAAAAATAATTTTCTACTGTCGCAAATTTTAATTACGCCAGGGATTGCCTTTTCTATAGTAAATTATTCAAAAAATAATTTTCTACTGTCGCAAATTTTAATTACGCCAGGGATTGCCTTTTCTAAAGTAAATTATTCAAAAAATAATTTTATACTGTCGCAAATTTTAATTACGCCAGGGATTGCCTTTTCTATAGTAAATTTTGCAAAAAATAATTTTTTACTGTCGCAAATTTTAATTGCGCCAGGGATTGCGTTTTCTATAGTAAATTATTCAAAAATAATTTTCACCTGTCGCAAATTGTAATTGCGCCAGGGATTACCTTTTCTATAGTAAATTTTTCAAAAAATAATTTTTTACTGTCGCAAATTTTAATTGCGCCATGGATTGCCTTTTCTATAGTAAATTTTTCAAAAAATAATTTTTTACTGTCGCAAATTTTAATTGCGCTAGGGATTGCCCTTTCTATAGTAAATTATTCAAAAAATAATTTTTTACTGTCGCAAATTTTAATTACGCCAGGGATTGCCTTTTCTATAGTAAATTATTCAAAAAATAATTTTATACTGTCGCAAATTTTAAGTGCGCCAGGGATTGCCTTTTCTATAGTAAATTATTCAAAAAATAATTTTTTACTGTCGCAAATTTTAATTGCGGCAGGGATTGCCTTTTCTACAGTAAATTTTTCAAAATATTAATTTTTTACTGTCGCAAATTTTAATTACGCCAGGGATTGCCTTTTCTATAGTAAATTATTCAAAAAATAATTTTCTACTGTCGCAAATTTTAAATACGCCAGGGATTGCCTTTTCTATAGTAAATTATTCAAAAAATAATTTTCTACTGTCGCAAATTTTAATTACGCCAGGGATTGCCTTTTCTATAGTAAATTATTCAAAAAATAATTTTCTACTGTCGCAAATTTTAATTACGCCAGGGATTGCCTTTTCTATAGTAAATTATTCAAAAAATAATTTTTTACTGTCGCAAATTTCAAATCCGCCAGGGATTGCCTTTTCTATAGTAAATTATTCAAAAAATAATTTTTTACTATCGCAAGTTTTAATTGCGCCAGGGATTGCCTTTTCTACAGTAAATTTTGCAAAAAATAATTTTTTACTGTCGCAAATTTTAATTGCGCCAGGGATTGCCTTTTCTATAGTAAACTTTTCAAAAAATAATTTTTTACTGTCGCAAATTTTAATTGCGCCAGGGATTGCCTTTTCTATAGTAAATTCTTCAAAAAATTATTTTCAACTGTCGCAAATTTTAATTACGCCAGGGATTGCCTTTTCTATAGTAAATTATTCAAAAAATAATTTTCTACTGTCGCAAATTTTAATTGCGCCAGGGATTGCCTTTTCAATAGTAAATTATTCAAAAAATAATTTTCTACTTTCGCAAATTTTAATTACGCCAGGGATTGCCTTTTCTATAGTAAATTATTCAAAAAATAATTTTTTACTGTCGCAAATTTTAAGTGCACCAGGGATTGCCTTTTCTATAGTAAATTTGCAAAAAATAATTTTTTACTGTCGCAAATTTTAATTGCGCCACGGATTGCCTTTTCTATAGTAAATTATTCAAAAAATAATTTTCAACTGTCGCAAATAAACTGTCAAAAAATAATTTTTTACTGTCGCAAATTTTAAATACGCCAGGGATTTCCTTTTCTATAGTAAATTATTCAAAAAATAATTTTTTACTATCGCAAGTTTTAATTGCGCCAGGGATTGCCTTTTCTACAGTAAATTTTGCAAAAAATAATTTTTTACTGTCGCAAATTTTAATTGCGCCAGGGATTGCCTTTTCTATAGTAAACTTTTCAAAAAATAATTTTCTACTGTCGCAAATTTTAATTACGCCAGGGATTGCCTTTTCTATAGTAAATTATTCAAAAAATAATTTTATACTGTCGCAAATTTCAAATCCGCCAGGGATTGCCTTTTCTATAGTAAATTATTCAAAAAATAATTTTTTACTGTCGCAAATTTTAAATACGCCAGGTATTGCCTTTTCTATAGTAAATTATTCAAAAAATAATTTTCTACTGTCGCAAATTTTAATTACGCCAGGGGTTGCCTTTTCTATAGTAAATTATTCAAAAGATAATTTTTTACTGTCGCAAATTTCAAATCCGCCAGGGATTGCCTTTTCTATAGTAAATTATTAAAAAAATAATTTTTTACTATCGCAAGTTTTAATTGCGCCAGGGATTGCCTTTTCTACAGTAAATTTTGCAAAAAATAATTTTTTACTGTCGCAAATTTTAATTTCGCCAGGGATTGCCTTTTCTATAGTAAACTTTTCAAAAAATAATTTTCTACTGTCGCAAATTTTAATTACGCCAGGGATTGCCTTTTCTATAGTAAATTATTCAAAAAATAATTTTATACTGTCGCAAATTTTAAATACGCCAGGGATTGCCTTTTCTATAGTAAATTATTCAAAAAATAATTTTCTACTGTCGCAAATTTTAAATACGCCAGGGATTGCCTTTTCTATAGTAAATTATTCAAAAAATAATTTTCTACTGTCGCAAATTTTAATTGCGCCAGGGATTGCCTTTTCTATAGTAAATTATTCAAAAAATAATTTTCTACTGTCGCAAATTTTAATTACGCCAGGGATTGCCTTTTCTATAGTAAATTATTCAAAAAATAATTTTCTACTGTCGCAAATTTTAATTATGCCAGGGATTGCCTTTTCTAAAGTAAATTATTCAAAAAATAATTTTATACTGTCGCAAATTTTAATTACGCCAGGGATTGCCTTTTCTATAGTAAATTTTGCAAAAAATAATTTTTTACTGTCGCAAATTTTAATTGCGCCAGGGATTGCCTTTTCTATAGTAAATTATTCAAAAAATAATTTTCAACTGTCGCAAATTGTAATTGCGCCAGGGATTACCTTTTCTATAGTAAATTTTTCAAAAAATAATTTTTTACTGTCGCAAATTTTAATTGCGCCATGGATTGCCTTTTCTATAGTAAATTATTCAAAAAATAATTTTATACTGTCGCAAATTTTAAGTGCGCCAGGGATTGCCCTTTCTATAGTAAATTATTCAAAAAATAATTTTTTACTGTCGCAAATTTTAATTGCGCCAGGGATTGCCTTTTCTACAGTAAATTTTTCAAAATATTAATTTTTTACTGTCGCAAATTATAATTACGCCAGGGATTGCCTTTTCTATAGTAAATTATTCAAAAAATAATTTTCTACTGTCGCAAATTTTAAATACGCCAGGGATTGCCTTTTCTATAGTAAATTATTCAAAAAATAATTTTCTACTGTCGCAAATTTTAATTACGCCAGGGATTTCCTTTTCTATAGTAAATTATTCAAAAAATAATTTTTTACTATCGCAAGTTTTAATTGCGCCAGGGATTGCCTTTTCTACAGTAAATTTTACAAAAAATAATTTTTTACTGTCGCAAATTTTAATTGCGCCAGGGATTGCCTTTTCTATAGTAAATTATTCAAAAAATAATTTTATACTGTCGCAAATTTTAAATACGCCAGGGATTGCCTTTTCTATAGTAAATTTTTCAAAAAATAATTTTTTACTGTCGCAAATTTTAATTGCGCCAGGGATTGCCTTTTCTATAGTAAATTATTCAAAAAATAATTTTCAATTGTCGCAAATTTTAATTACGCCAGGGATTGCCTTTTCTATAGTAAATTATTCAAAAAATAATTTTCTACTTTCGCAAATTTTAATTACGCCAGGGATTGCCTTTTCTATAGTAAATTATTCAAAAAATAATTTTTTACTGTCGCAAATTTTAAGTGCGCCAGGGATTGCCTTTTCTATAGTAAATTTTGCAAAAAATAATTTTTTACTGTCGCAAATTTTAATTGCGCCACGGATTGCCTTTTCTATAGTAAATTATTCAAAAAATAATTTTCAACTGTCGCAAATAAACTGTCAAAAAATAATTATTTACTGTCGCAAATTTTAAATACGCCAGGGATTTCCTTTTCTATAGTAAATTATTCAAAAAATAATTTTTTACTATCGCAAGTTTTAATTGCGCCAGGGATTGCCTTTTCTACAGTAAATTTTGCAAAAAATAATTTTTTACTGTCGCAAATTTTAATTGCACCAGGGATTGCCTTTTCTATAGTAAACTTTTCAAAAAATAATTTTCTACTGTCGCAAATTTTAATTACGCCAGGGATTGCCTTTTCTATAGTAAATTATTCAAAAAATAATTTTATACTGTCGCAAATTTCAAATCCGCCAGGGATTGCCTTTTCTATAGTAAATTATTCAAAAAATAATTTTTTACTGTCGCAAATTTTAAATACGCCAGGGATTGCCTTTTCTATAGTAAATTATTCAAAAATAATTTTCTACTGTCGCAAATTTTAATTACGCCAGGGGTTGCCTTTTCTATAGTAAATTATTCAAAAAATAATTTTCTACTGTCGCAAATTTTAAATACGCCAGGGATTGCCTTTTCTATAGTAAATTATTCAAAAAATAATTTTCTACTGTCGCAAATTTTAATTACGCCAGGGATTGCCTTTTCTATAGTAAATTATTCAAAAAATAATTTTCTACTGTCGCAAATTTTAATTACGCCAGGGATTGCCTTTTCTATAGTAAATTATTCAAAAAATAATTTTTTACTGTCGCAAATTTTAAATACGCCAGGGATTGCCTTTTCTATAGTAAATTATTCAAAAAAATAATTTTCTACTGTCGCAAATTTTAATTACGCCAGGGGTTGCCTTTTCTATAGTAAATTATTCAAAAAATAATTTTTTACTGTCGCAAATTTCAAATCCGCCAGGGATTGCCTTTTCTATAGTAAATTATTAAAAAAATAATTTTTTACTATCGCAAGTTTTAATTGCGCCAGGGATTGCCTTTTCTACAGTAAATTTTGCAAAAAATAATTTTTTACTGTCGCAAATTTTAATTGCGACAGGGATTGCCTTTTCTATAGTAAACTTTTCAAAAAATAATTTTCTACTGTCGCAAATTTTAATTACGCCAGGGATTGCCTTTTCTATAGTAAATTATTCAAAAAATAATTTTATACTGTCGCAAATTTTAAATACGCCAGGGATTGCCTTTTCTATAGTAAATTATTCAAAAAATAATTTTCTACTGTCGCAAATTTTAAATACGCCAGGGATTGCCTTTTCTATAGTAAATTATTCAAAAAATAATTTTCTACTGTCGCAAATTTTAATTGCGCCAGGGATTGCCTTTTCTATAGTAAATTATTCAAAAAATAATTTTCTACTGTCGCAAATTTTAATTACGCCAGGGATTGCCTTTTCTATAGTAAATTATTCAAAAAATAATTTAATACTGTCGCAAATTTTAATTACGCCAGGGATTGCCTTTTCTAAAGTAAATTATTCAAAAAATAATTTTATACTGTCGCAAATTTTAATTACGCCAGGGATTGCCTTTTCTATAGTAAATTTTGCAAAAAATAATTTTTTACTGTCGCAAATTTTAATTGCGCCAGGGATTGCCTTTTCTATAGTAAATTATTCAAAAAATAATTTTCAACTGTCGCAAATTGTAATTGCGCCAGGGATTACCTTTTCTATAGTAAATTTTTCAAAAATAATTTTTTACTGTCGCAAATTTTAATTGCGCCATGGATTGCCTTTTCTATAGTAAATTTTTCAAAAAATAATTTTTTACTGTCGCAAATTTTAATTGCGCTAGGGATTGCCCTTTCTATAGTAAATTATTCAAAAAATAATTCTTTACTGCCGCAAATTTTAATTACGCCAGGGATTGCCTTTTCTATAGTAAATTATTCAAAAAATAATTTTAATACTGTCGCAAATTTTAAATACGCCAGGGATTGCCTTTTCTATAGTAAATTTTTCAAAAAATAATTTTTTACTGTCGCAAATTTTAATTGCGCCAGGGATTGCCTTTTCTATAGTAAATTATTCAAAAAATAATTTTCAACTGTCGCAAATTTTAATTGCGCCAGGGATTGCCTTTTCTATAGTAAATTATTCAAAAAATAATTTTCTACTGTCGCAAATTTTAATTACGCCAGGGATTGCCTTTTCTATAGTAAATTATTCAAAAAATAATTTTTTACTGTCGCAAATTTTAATTGCGCCAGGGATTGCCTTTTCTACAGTAAATTTTTCAAAATATTAATTTTTTACTGTCGCAAATTTTAATTACGCCAGGGATTGCCTTTTCTATAGTAAATTATTCAAAAAATAATTTTCTACTGTCGCAAATTTTAAATACGCCAGGGATTGCCTTTTCTATAGTAAATTATTCAAAAAATAATTTTCTACTGTCGCAAATTTTAATTACGCCAGGGATTTCCTTTTCTATAGTAAATTATTCAAAAAATAATTTTTTACTATCGCAAGTTTTAATTGCGCCAGGGATTGCCTTTTCTACAGTAAATTTTGCAAAAAATAATTTTTTACTGTCGCAAATTTTAATTGCGCCAGGGATTGCCTTTTCTATAGTAAACTTTTCAAAAAATAATTTTCTACTGTCGGAAATTTTAATTACGCCAGGGATTGCCTTTTCTATAGTAAATTATTCAAAAAATAATTTTATACTGTCGCAAATTTTAAATACGCCAGGGATTGCCTTTTCTATAGTAAATTTTTCAAAAAATAATTTTTTACTGTCGCAAATTTTAATTGCGCCAGGGATTGCCTTTTCTATAGTAAATTATTCAAAAAATAATTTTCAACTGTCGCAAATTTTAATTACGCCAGGGATTGCCTTTTCTATAGTAAATTATTCAAAAAATAATTTTCAACTGTCGCAAATTTTAATTGCGCCAGGGATTGCCTTTTCTACAGTAAATTTTTCAAAATATTAATTTTTTACTGTCGCAAATTTTAATTACGCCAGGGATTGCCTTTTCTATAGTAAATTATTCAAAAAATAATTTTCTACTGTCGCAAATTTTAATTACGCCAGGGATTGCCTTTTCTATAGTAAATTATTCAAAAAATAATTTTATACTGTCGTAAATTTTAATTACGCCAGGGATTGCCTTTTCTATAGTAAATTATTCAAAAAATAATTTTCTACTGTCGCAAATTTTAATTACGCCAGGGATTGCCTTTTCTATAGTAAATTATTCAAAAAATAATTTTCAACTGTCGCAAATTTTAATTACGCTAGGGATTGCCTTTTCTATAGTAAATTATTCAAAAAATAATTCTATACTGTCGCAAATTTTAATTACGCCAGGGATTGCCTTTTCTATAGTAAATTATTCAAAAAATAATTTTATACTGTCGCAAATTTTAAGTGCGCCAGGGATTGCCTTTTTATAGTAAATTTTGCAAAAAATAATTTTCTACTGTCGCAAATTTTAAATACGCCAGGGATTGCCTTTTCTATAGTAAATTTTGAAAAAAATAATTTTTTACTGTCGCAAATTTTAACTGCGCCAGGGATTGCCTTTTCTATAGTAAATTATTCAAAAAATAATTTTCAACTGTCGAAAATTGTAATTGCGCCAGGGATTGCCTTTTCTATAGTAAATTATTCAAAAAATAATTTTTTACTGTCGCAAATTTTAAGTGCGCCAGGGATTGCCTTTTCTATAGTAAATTATTCAAAAAATAATTTTTTACTGTCGCAAATTTTAATTACGCCAGGGATTGCCTTTTCTATAGTAAATTATTCAAAAAATAATTTTTTACTGTCGCAAATTTTAAATACGCCAGGGATTTCCTTTTCTATAGTAAATTATTCAAAAAATAATTTTTTACTATCGCAAGTTTTAATTGCGCCAGGGATTGCCTTTTCTACAGTAAATTTTGCAAAAAATAATTTTTTACTGTCGCAAATTTTAATTGCGCCAAGGATTGCCTTTTCTATAGTAAACTTTTCAAAAAATAATTTTCTACTGTCGCAAATTTTAATTACGCCAGGGATTGCCTTTTCTATAGTAAATTATTCAAAAAATAATTTTATACTGTCGCAAATTTTAAATACGCCAGGGATTGCCTTTTCTATAGTAAATTATTCAAAAAATAATTTTCTACTGTCGCAAATTTTAAATACGCCAGGGATTGCCTTTTTCTATAGTAAATTATTCAAAAAATAATTTTCTACTGTCGCAAATTTTAATTGCGCCAGGTATTGCCTTTTCTATAGTAAATTATTCAAAAAATAATTTTCTACTGTCGCAAATTTTAATTACGCCAGGGATTGCCTTTTCTATAGTAAATTATTCAAAAAATAATTTTCTACTGTCGCAAATTTAATTACGCCAGGGATTGCCTTTTCTATAGTAAATTATTCAAAAAATAATTTTATACTGTCGCAAATTTTAATTACGCCAGGGATTGCCTTTTCTATAGTAAATTTTGCAAAAAATAATTTTTTACTGTCGCAAATTTTAATTGCGCCAGGGATTGCCTTTTCTATAATAAATTATTCAAAAAATAATTTTCAACTGTCGCAAATTGTAATTGCGGCAGGAATTGCCTTTTCTACAGTAAATTATTCAAAAAATAATTTTCTACTGTCGCAAATTTTAATTACGCCAGGGATTGCATTTTCTATAGTAAATTATTCAAAAAATAATTTTCAACTGTCGCAAATTTTAATTACGCCAGGAATTGCCTTTTCTATAGTAAATTATTCAAAAAATAATTTTCAACTGTCGCAAATTTTAATTACGCCAGGGATTGCCTTTTCTATAGTAAATTATTCAAAAAATAATTTTCAACTGTCGCAAATTTTAATTACGCCAGGGATTGCCTTTTCTATAGTAAATTATTCAAAAAATAATTTTATACAGTCGCAAATTTTAATTACGCCAGGGATTGCCTTTTCTATAGTAAATTATTCAAAAAATAATTTTCTACTGTCGCAAATTTTAATTACGCCAGGGATTGCCTTTTCTATAGTAAATTATTCAAAAAATAATTTTCAACTGTCGCAAATTTTAACTACGCTAGGGATTGCCTTTTCTATAGTAAATTATTCAAAAAATAATTTTATACTGTCGCAAATTTTAGTTACGCCAGGGATTGCCTTTTCTATAGTAAATTATTCAAAAAATAATTTTATACTGTCGCAAATTTTAAGTGCGCCAGGGATTGCCTTTTTATAGTAAATTTTGCAAAAAATAATTTTCTACTGTCGCAAATCTTAAATACGCCAGGGATTGCCTTTTCTATAGTAAATTTTGAAAAAAATAATTTTTTACTGTCGCAAATTTTAACTGCGCCAGGGATTGCCTTTTCTATAGTAAATTATTCAAAAAATAATTTTCAACTGTCGAAAATTGTAATTGCGCCAGGGATTGCCTTTTCTATAGTAAATTATTCAAAAAATAATTTTTTACTGTCGCAAATTTTAAGTGCGCCAGGGATTGCCTTTTCTATAGTAAATTATTCAAAAAATAATTTTTTACTGTCGCAAATTTTAATTACGCCAGGGATTGCTTTTTCTATAGTAAATTATTCAAAAAATAATTTTCAACTGTCGCAAATTTTAATTACGCTAGGGATTGCCTTTTCTATAGTAAATTATTCAAAAAATAATTTTATACTGTCGCAAATTTTAATTACGCCAGGGATTGCCTTTTCTATAGTAAATTATTCAAAAAATAATTTTATACTGTCGCAAATTTTAAGTGCGCCAGGGATTGCCTTTTCTATAGTAAATTATTCAAAAAATAATTTTCAACTGTCGCAAATTTTAATTACGCTAGGGATTGCCTTTTCTATAGTAAATTATTCAAAAAATAATTTTATACTGTCGCAAATTTTAATTACGCCAGGGATTGCCTTTTCTATAGTAAATTATTCAAAAAATAATTTGATACTGTCGCAAATTTTAAGTGCGCCAGGGATTGCCTTTTTATAGTAAATTTTGCAAAAAATAATTTTCTACTGTCGCAAATTTTAAATACGCCAGGGATTGCCTTTTCTATAGTAAATTTTGAAAAAAATTATTTTTTACTGTCGCAAATTTTAACTGCGCCAGGGATTGCCTTTTCTATAGTAAATTATTCAAAAAATAATTTTCAACTGTCGAAAATTGTAATTGCGCCAGGGATTGCCTTTTCTATAGTAAATTATTCAAAAAATAATTTTTTACTGTCGCAAATTTTAAGTGCGCCAGGGATTGCCTTTTCTATAGTAAATTATTCAAAAAATAATTTTTTACTGTCGCAAATTTTAATTACGCCAGGGATTGCCTTTTCTATAGTAAATTATTCAAAATATAATTTTTTACTGTCGCAAATTTGAAATACGCCAGGGATTTCCTTTTCTATAGTAAATTATTCAAAAAATAATTTTTTATTATCGCAAGTTTTAATTGCGCCAGGGATTGCCTTTTCTCCAGTAAATTTTGCAAAAAATAATTTTTTACTGTCGCAAATTTTAATTGCGCCAAGGATTGCCTTTTCTATAGTAAACTTTTCAAAAAATAATTTTCTACTGTCGCAAATTTTAATTACGCCAGGGATTGCCTTTTCTATAGTAAATTATTCAAAAAATAATCTTATACTGTCGCAAATTTTAAATACGCCAGGGATTGCCTTTTCTATAGTAAATTATTCAAAAAATAATTTTCTACTGTCGCAAATTTGAAATACGCCAGGGATTGCCTTTTCTATAGTAAATTATTCAAAAAATAATTTTCTACTGTCGCAAATTTTAATTGCGCCAGGTATTGCCTTTTCTATAGTAAATTATTCAAAAAATAAATTTCAACTGTCGCAAATTGTAATTGCGCCAGGGATTACCTTTTCTATAGTAAATTTTTCAAAAAATAATTTTTTACTGTCGCAAATTTTAATTGTGCCAGGGATTGCCTTTTCTATAGTAAATTTTTCAAAAAATAATTTTTTACTGTCGCAAATTTTAATTCCGCCAGGGATTGCCTTTTCTACAGTAAATTATTCAAAAAATAATTTTCTACTGTCGCAAATTTTAATTATGCCAGGGTTTGCCTTTTCTATAGTAAATTATTCAAAAAATAATTTTCAACTGTCGCAAATTTTAATTACGCCAGGAATTGCCTTTTCTACAGTAAATTAGTCAAAAAATAATTTTCAACTGTCGCAAATTTTAATTACGCCAGGGATTGCCTTTTCTATAGTAAATTATTCAAAAAATAATTGTTTACTGTCGCAAATTTTAATTGCGCCAGGGATTGCCTTTTCTATAGTAAATTATTCAAAAAATAATTTTATACTGTCGCAAATTTTAATTACGCCAGGGATTGCCTTTTCTATAGTAAATTATTCAAAAAATAATTTTCTACTGTCGCAAATTTTAATTACGCCAGGGATTGCCTTTTCTATAGTAAATTTTGCAAAAAATATTTTTTTACTGTCGCAAATTTTAATTGCGCCAGGATTGCCTTTTCTATAGTAAATTATTCAAAAAATAATTTTATACTGTCGCAAATTTTAATTACGCCAGGGATTGCCTTTTCTATAGTAAATTATTCAAAAAATAATTTTTTACTGTCGCAAATTTTAAATACGCCAGGGATTGCCTTTTCTATAGTAAATTTTGCAAAAAAATAATTTTTTACTGTCGCAAATTTTAAATACCCCAGGGATTGCCTTTTCTATAGTAAATTTCTCACAAATTAATTTTTTACTGTCGCAAATTTTAAATACGCCAGGGATTGCCTTTTCTATAGTAAATTATTCAAAAATAATTTTCTATTGTCGCAAATTTTAATTACGCCAGGGATTGCCTTTTCTATAGTAAATTATTCAAAAAATATATTTCTACTGTCGCAAATTTTAATTACGCCAGGGATTGCCTTTTCTATAGTAAATTATTCAAAAAATAATTTTATACTGTCGCAAATTTTAATTACGCCAGGGATTGCCTTTTCTATAGTAAATTATTCAAAAAATAATTTTCTACTGTCGCAAATTTTAATTACGCCAGGGATTGCCTTTTCTATAGTAAATTATTCAAAAAATAATTTTCAACTGTCGCAAATTTTAATTACGCCAGGGATTGCCTTTTCTATAGTAAATTATTCAAAAAATAATTTTTTACTGTCGCAAATTTTAATTACGCCAGGGATTGCCTGTTCTATAGTAAATTATTCAAAAAATAATTTTCAACTGTCGCAAATTTTAATTACGCCAGGGATTGCCTTTTCTATAGTAAATTATTCAAAAAATAATTGCCTTTTCTATAGTAAATTATTCAAAAAATAATTTTCTACTGTCGCAAATTTTAATTACGCCAGGGATTGCCTTTTCTATAGTAAATTATTCAAAAAATAATTTTCTACTGTCGCAAATTTTAATTGCGCCAGGGATTGCCTTTCCTATAGTAAATTTTGCAAAAAATAATTTTTTACTGTCGCAAATTTAAATACACCAGGGATTGCCTTTCTATAGTAAATTATTCAAAAAATAATTTTCTACTGTCGCAAATTTTAATTACGCCAGGGATTGCCTTTTCTATAGTAAATTATTCAAAAAATAATTTTTTACTGTCGCAAATTTTAAGTGCGCCAGGGATTGCCTTTTCTATAGTAAATTATTCAAAAAATAATTTTCAACTGTCGCAAATTTTAATTACGCCAGGGATTGCCTTTTCTATAGTAAATTATTCAAAAAATGAATTTTCAACTGTCGCAAATTTAATTACGCCAGGGATTGCCTTTTCTATAGTAAATTTCTCACAAATTAATTTTTTACTGTCGCAAATTTTAAATACGCCAGGGATTGCCTTTTCTATAGTAAATTATTCAAAAAATAATTTTCTACTGTCGCAAATTTTAATTACGCCAGGGATTGCCTTTTCTATAGTAAATTATTCAAAAAATAATTTTCTACTGTCGCAAATTTTAATTGCGCCAGGGATTGCCTTTCCTATAGTAAATTTTGCAAAAAATAATTTTTTACTGTCGCAAATTTCAAATACGCCAGGGATTGCCTTTTCTATAGTAAATTATTCAAAAAATAATTTTCTACTGTCGCAAATTTTAATTATGCCAGGGATTGCCTTTTCTATAGTAAATTATTCAAAAAATAATTTTTTACTGTCGCAAATTTAAGTGCGCCAGGGATTGACTTTTCTATAGTAAATTATTCAAAAAATAATTTTCAACTGTCGCAAATTTTAATTACGCCAGGGATTGCCTTTTCTATAGTAAATTTTGCAAAAAATAATTTTATACTGTCGCAAATTTTAATTACGCCAGGGATTGCCTTTTCTATAGTAAATTATTCAAAAAATAATTTTCTACTGTCGCAAATTTTAATTACGCCAGGGATTGCCTTTTCTATAGTAAATTATTCAAAAAATAATTTTATACTGTCGCAAATTTTAAGTGCGCCAGGGATTGCCTTTTCTTTAGTAAATTATTCAAAAAATAATTTAAACTGTCGCAAATTTTAATTGCGCAGGGATTGCCTTTTCTATAGTAAATTATTCAAAAAATAATTTTATACTGTCGCAAATTTTAAGTGCGCCAGGGATTGCCTTTTCTATAGTAAATTTTTCAAAAAATAATTTTATACTGTCGCAAATTTTAATTGCGCCAGGGGTTGCCTTTTCTATAGTAAATTATTCAAAAAATAATTTTCTACTGTCGCAAATTTTAAGTGCGCCAGGGATTGCCTTTTCTATAGTAAATTATTCAAAAAATAATTTTTTACTGTCGCAAATTTTAATTGCGCCAGGGATTGCCTTTTCTATAGTAAATTATTCAAAAAATAATTTTCTACTGTCGCAAATTTAATTACGCCAGGGATTGCCTTTTATATAGTAAATTATTCAAAAAATAATTTTCTACTGTCGCAAATTTTAATTACGCCAGGGATTGCCTTTTCTATAGTAAATTATTCAATAAATAATTTTCTACTGTCGCAAATTTTAATTACGCCAGGGTTTGCCTTTTCTATAGTAAAAATAATTTTTTACTGTCGCAAATTTTAAATACGCCAGGGATTGCCTTTTCTATAGTAAATTATTCAAAAAATAATTTTTTACTATCGCAAATTTCAAATCCGCCAGGGATTGCCTTTTCTGTAGTAAATTATTCAAAAAATAATTTTTTACTGTCGCAAATTTTAAATACGCCAGGGATTGCCTTTTCTATAGTAAATTATTCAAAAAATAATTTTTTACTGTCGCAAATTTTAATTACGCCAGGGATTGCCTTTTCTATAGTAAATTATTCAAAAAATAATTTTATACTGTCGCAAATTTTAAGTGCGCCAGGGATTGCCTTTTCTTTAGTAAATTATTCAAAAAATAATTTAAACTGTCGCAAATTTTAATTGCGCCAGGGATTGCCATTTCTATAGTAAATTATTCAAAAAATAATTTTATACTGTCGCAAATTTTAAATACGCCAGGGATTGCCTTTTCTATAGTAAATTATTCAAAAAATAATTTTCTACTGTCGCAAATTTTAAATACGCCAGGGATTGCCTTTTCTATAGTAAATTATTCAAAAAATAATTTTCTACTGTCGCAAATTTTAATTGCGCCAGGGATTGCCTTTTCTATAGTAAATTATTCAAAAAATAATTTTCTACTGTCGCAAATTTTAATTACGCCAGGGATTGCCTTTTCTATAGTAAATTATTCAAAAAATAATTTTCTACTGTCGCAAATTTTAATTACGCCAGGGATTGCCTTTTCTAAAGTAAATTATTCAAAAAATAATTTTATACTGTCGCAAATTTTAATTACGCCAGGGATTGCCTTTTCTATAGTAAATTTTGCAAAAAATAATTTTTTACTGTCGCAAATTTTAATTGCGCCAGGGATTGCCTTTTCTATAGTAAATTATTCAAAAAATAATTTTCAACTGTCGCAAATTGTAATTGCGCCAGGGATTACCTTTTCTATAGTAAATTTTTCAAAAAATAATTTTTTACTGTCGCAAATTTTAATTGCGCCATGGATTGCCTTTTCTATAGTAAATTTTTCAAAAAATAATTTTTTACTGTCGCAAATTTTAATTGCGCTAGGGATTGCCCCTTCTATAGTAAATTATTCAAAAAATAATTCTTTACTGCCGCAAATTTTAATTACGCCAGGGATTGCCTTTTCTATAGTAAATTATTCAAAAAATAATTTTATACTGTCGCAAATTTTAAGTGCGCCAGGGATTGCCTTTTCTATAGTAAATTATTCAAAAAATAATTTTTTACTGTCGCAAATTTTAATTGCGCCAGGGATTGCCTTTTCTACAGTAAATTTTTCAAAATATTAATTTTTTACTGTCGCAAATTTTAATTACGCCAGGGATTGCCTTTTCTATAGTAAATTATTCAAAAAATAATTTTCTACTGTCGCAAATTTTAAATACGCCAGGGATTGCCTTTTCTATAGTAAATTATTCAAAAAATAATTTTCTACTGTCGCAAATTTTAATTACGCCAGGGATTTCCTTTTCTATAGTAAATTATTCAAAAAATAATTTTTTACTATCGCAAGTTTTAATTGCGCCAGGGATTGCCTTTTCTACAGTAAATTTTGCAAAAAATAATTTTTTACTGTCGCAAATTTTAATTGCGCCAGGGATTGCCTTTTCTATAGTAAACTTTTCAAAAAATAATTTTCTACTGTCGCAAATTTTAATTACGCCAGGGATTGCCTTTTCTATAGTAAATTATTCAAAAAATAATTTTATACTGTCGCAAATTTTAAATACGCCAGGGATTGCCTTTTCTATAGTAAATTTTTCAAAAAATAATTTTTTACTGTCGCAAATTTTAATTGCGCCAGGGATTGCCTTTTCTATAGTAAATTATTCAAAAAATAATTTTCAACTGTCGCAAATTTTAATTACGCCAGGGATTGCCTTTTCTATAGTAAATTATTCAAAAAATAATTTTCAACTGTCGCAAATTTTAATTGCGCCAGGGATTGCCTTTTCTACAGTAAATTTTTCAAAATATTAATTTTTTACTGTCGCAAATTTTAATTACGCCAGGGATTGCCTTTTCTATAGTAAATTATTCAAAAAATAATTTTCTACTGTCGCAAATTTTAATTACGCCAGGGATTGCCTTTTCTATAGTAAATTATTCAAAAAATAATTTTCAACTGTCGCAAATTTTAATTACGCTAGGGATTGCCTTTTCTATAGTAAATTATTCAAAAAATAATTCTATACTGTCGCAAATTTTAATTACGCCAGGGATTGCCTTTTCTATAGTAAATTATTCAAAAAATAATTTTATACTGTCGCAAATTTTAAGTGCGCCAGGGATTGCCTTTTTATAGTAAATTTTGCAAAAAATAATTTTCTACTGTCGCAAATTTTAAATACGCCAGGGATTGCCTTTTCTATAGTAAATTTTGAAAAAAATAATTTTTTACTGTCGCAAATTTTAACTGCGCCAGGGATTGCCTTTTCTATAGTAAATTATTCAAAAAATAATTTTCAACTGTCGAAAATTGTAATTGCGCCAGGGATTGCCTTTTCTATAGTAAATTATTCAAAAAATAATTTTTTACTGTCGCAAATTTTAAGTGCGCCAGGGATTGCCTTTTCTATAGTAAATTATTCAAAAAATAATTTTTTACTGTCGCAAATTTTAATTACGCCAGGGATTGCCTTTTCTATAGTAAATTATTCAAAAAATAATTTTTTACTGTCGCAAATTTTAAATACGCCAGGGATTTCCTTTTCTATAGTAAATTATTCAAAAAATAATTTTTTACTATCGCAAGTTTTAATTGCGCCAGGGATTGCCTTTTCTACAGTAAATTTTGCAAAAAATAATTTTTTACTGTCGCAAATTTTAATTGCGCCAAGGATTGCCTTTTCTATAGTAAACTTTTCAAAAAATAATTTTCTACTGTCGCAAATTTTAATTACGCCAAGGATTGCCTTTTCTATAGTAAATTATTCAAAAAATAATTTTATACTGTCGCAAATTTTAAATACGCCAGGGATTGCCTTTTCTATAGTAAATTATTCAAAAAATAATTTTCTACTGTCGCAAATTTTAAATACGCCAGGGATTGCCTTTTCTATAGTAAATTATTCAAAAAATAATTTTCTACTGTCGCAATTTTAATTGCGCCAGGTATTGCCTTTTCTATAGTAAATTATTCAAAAAATAATTTTCTACTGTCGCAAATTTTAATTACGCCAGGGATTGCCTTTTCTATAGTAAATTATTCAAAAAATAATTTTCTACTGTCGCAAATTTTAATTACGCCAGGGATTGCCTTTTCTATAGTAAATTATTCAAAAAATAATTTTATACTGTCGCAAATTTTAATTACGCCAGGGATTGCCTTTTCTATAGTAAATTTTGCAAAAAATAATTTTTTACTGTCGCAAATTTTAATTGCGCCAGGGATTGCCTTTTCTATAATAAATTATTCAAAAAATAATTTTCAACTGTCGCAAATTGTAATTGCGGCAGGGATTACCTTTTCTATAGTAAATTTTTCAAAAAATAATTTTTTACTGTCGCAAATTTTAATTGCGCCAGGGATTGCCTTTTCTATAGTAAATTTTTCAAAAAATAATTTTTTACTGTCGCAAATTTTAATTGCGCCAGGGATTGCCTTTTCTACAGTAAATTATTCAAAAAATAATTTTCTACTGTCGCAAATTTTAATTACGCCAGGGATTGCATTTTCTATAGTAAATTATTCAAAAAATAATTTTCAACTGTCGCAAATTTTAATTACGCCAGGAATTGCCTTTTCTATAGTAAATTATTCAAAAAATAATTTTCAACTGTCGCAAATTTTAATTACGCCAGGGATTGCCTTTTCTATAGTAAATTATTCAAAAAATAATTTTCAACTGTCGCAAATTTTAATTACGCCAGGGATTGCCTTTTCTATGGTAAATTATTCAAAAAATAATTTTATACAGTCGCAAATTTTAATTACGCCAGGGATTGCCTTTTCTATAGTAAATTATTCAAAAAATAATTTTCTACTGTCGCAAATTTTAATTACGCCAGGGTTTGCCTTTTCTATAGTAAATTATTCAAAAAATAATTTTCAACTGTCGCAAATTTTAACTACGCTAGGGATTGCCTTTTCTATAGTAAATTATTCAAAAAATAATTTTATACTGTCGCAAATTTTAGTTACGCCAGGGATTGCCTTTTCTATAGTAAATTATTCAAAAAATAATTTTATACTGTCGCAAATTTTAAGTGCGCCAGGGATTGCCTTTTTATAGTAAATTTTGCAAAAAATAATTTTCTACTGTCGCAAATCTTAAATTCGCCAGGGATTGCCTTTTCTATAGTAAATTTTGAAAAAAATAATTTTTTACTGTCGCAAATTTTAACTGCGCCAGGGATTGCCTTTTCTATAGTAAATTATTCAAAAAATAATTTTCAACTGTCGAAAATTGTAATTGCGCCAGGGATTGCCTTTTCTATAGTAAATTATTCAAAAAATAATTTTTTACTGTCGCAAATTTTAAGTGCGCCAGGGATTGCCTTTTCTATAGTAAATTATTCAAAAAATAATTTTTTACTGTCGCAAATTTTAATTACGCCAGGGATTGCTTTTTCTATAGTAAATTATTCAAAAAATAATTTTCAACTGTCGCAAATTTTAATTACGCTAGGGATTGCCTTTTCTATAGTAAATTATTCAAAAAATAATTTTATACTGTCGCAAATTTTAATTACGCCAGGGATTGCCTTTTCTATAGTAAATTATTCAAAAAATAATTTTATACTGTCGCAAATTTTAAGTGCGCCAGGGATTGCCTTTTCTATAGTAAATTATTCAAAAAATAATTTTCAACTGTCGCAAATTTTAATTACGCTAGGGATTGCCTTTTCTATAGTAAATTATTCAAAAAATAATTTTATACTGTCGCAAATTTTAATTACGCCAGGGATTGCCTTTTCTATAGTAAATTATTCAAAAAATAATTTTATACTGTCGCAAATTTTAAGTGCGCCAGGGATTGCCTTTTTATAGTAAATTTTGCAAAAAATAATTTTCTACTGTCGCAAATTTTAAATACGCCAGGGATTGCCTTTTCTATAGTAAATTTTGAAAAAAATTATTTTTTACTGTCGCAAATTTTAACTGCGCCAGGGATTGCCTTTTCTATAGTAAATTATTCAAAAAATAATTTTCAACTGTCGAAAATTGTAATTGCGCCAGGGATTGCCTTTTCTATAGTAAATTATTCAAAAAATAATTTTTTACTGTCGCAAATTTTAAGTGCGCCAGGGATTGCCTTTTCTATAGTAAATTATTCAAAAAATAATTTTTTACTGTCGCAAATTTTAATTACGCCAGGGATTGCCTTTTCTATAGTAAATTATTCAAAATATAATTTTTTTACTGTCGCAAATTTTAAATACGCCAGGGATTTCCTTTTCTATAGTAAATTATTCAAAAAATAATTTTTTATTATCGCAAGTTTTAATTGCGCCAGGGATTGCCTTTTCTCCAGTAAATTTTGCAAAAAATAATTTTTTACTGTCGCAAATTTTAATTGCGCCAAGGATTGCCTTTTCTATAGTAAACTTTTCAAAAAATAATTTTCTACTGTCGCAAATTTTAATTACGCCAGGGATTGCCTTTTCTATAGTAAATTATTCAAAAAATAATCTTATACTGTCGCAAATTTTAAATACGCCAGGGATTGCCCTTTTCTATAGTAAATTATTCAAAAAATAATTTTCTACTGTCGCAAATTTGAAATACGCCAGGGATTGCCTTTTCTATAGTAAATTATTCAAAAAATAATTTTCTACTGTCGCAAATTTAATTTGCGCCAGGTATTGCCTTTTCTATAGTAAATTATTCAAAAAATAAATTTCAACTGTCGCAAATTGTAATTGCGCCAGGGATTACCTTTTCTATAGTAAATTTTTCAAAAAATAATTTTTTACTGTCGCAAATTTTAATTGCGCCAGGGATTGCCTTTTCTATAGTAAATTTTTCAAAAAATAATTTTTTACTGTCGCAAATTTTAATTCCGCCAGGGATTGCCTTTTCTACAGTAAATTATTCAAAAAATAATTTTCTACTGTCGCAAATTTTAATTATGCCAGGGATTGCCTTTTCTATAGTAAATTATTCAAAAAATAATTTTCAACTGTCGCAAATTTTAATTACGCCAGGAATTGCCTTTTCTATAGTAAATTAGTCAAAAAATAATTTTCAACTGTCGCAAATTTTAATTACGCCAGGGATTGCCTTTTCTATAGTAAATTATTCAAAAAATAATTGTTTACTGTCGCAAATTTTAATTGCGCCAGGGATTGCCTTTTCTATAGTAAATTATTCAAAAAATAATTTTATACTGTCGCAAATTTTAATTACGCCAGGGATTGCCTTTTCTATAGTAAATTATTCAAAAAATAATTTTCTACAGTCGCAAATTTTAATTACGCCAGGGATTGCCTTTTCTATAGTAAATTTTGCAAAAAAATATTTTTTTACTGTCGCAAATTTTAATTGCGCCAGGGATTGCCTTTTCTATAGTAAATTATTCAAAAAATAATTTTATACTGTCGCAAATTTTAATTACGCCAGGGATTGCCTTTTCTATAGTAAATTATTCAAAAAATAATTTTTTTACTGTCGCAAATTTTAAATACGCCAGGGATTGCCTTTTCTATAGTAAATTTTGCAAAAAAAAATAATTTTTTATTGTCGCAAATTTTAAATACCCCAGGGATTGCCTTTTCTATAGTAAATTTCTCACAAATTAATTTTTTACTGTCGCAAATTTTAAATACGCCAGGGATTGCCTTTTCTATAGTAAATTATTCAAAAAATAATTTTCTACTGTCGCAAATTTTAATTACGCCAGGGATTGCCTTTTCTATAGTAAATTATTCAAAAAATAATTTTATACTGTCGCAAATTTTAATTACGCCAGGGATTGCCTTTTCTATAGTAAATTATTCAAAAAATAATTTTCTACTGTCGCAAATTTTAATTACGCCAGGGATTGCCTTTTCTATAGTAAATTATTCAAAAAATAATTTTCAACTGTCGCAAATTTTAATTACGCCAGGGATTGCCTTTTCTCTAGTAAATTATTCAAAAAATAATTTTTTACTGTCGCAAATTTTAATTACGCCAGGGATTGCCTGTTCTATAGTAAATTATTCAAAAAATAATTTTCAACTGTCGCAAATTTTAATTACGCCAGGGATTGCCTTTTCAATAGTAAATTATTCAAAAAATAATTGCCTTTTCTATAGTAAATTATTCAAAAAATAATTTTCTACTGTCGCAAATTTTAATTATGCCAGGGATTGCCTTTTCTATAGTAAATTATTCAAAAAAATAATTTTTTACTGTCGCAAATTTAAGTGCGCCAGGGATTGACTTTTCTATAGTAAATTATTCAAAAAATAATTTTCAACTGTCGCAAATTTTAATTACGCCAGGGATTGCCTTTTCTATAGTAAATTTTGCAAAAAATAATTTTATACTGTCGCAAATTTTAATTACGCCAGGATTGCCTTTTCTATAGTAGATTATTCAAAAAAATAATTTTCTACTGTCGCAAATTTTAATTACGCCCAGGGATTGCCTTTTCTATAGTAAATTATTCAAAAAATAATTTTATACTGTCGCAAATTTTAAGTGCGCCAGGGATTGCCTTTTCTTTAGTAAATTATTCAAAAAATAATTTAAACTGTCGCAAATTTTAATTGCGCCAGGGATTGCCTTTTCTATAGTAAATTATTCAAAAAATAATTTTATACTGTCGCAAATTTTAAGTGCGCCAGGGATTGCCTTTTCTATAGTAAATTTTTCAAAAAATAATTTTAATACTGTCGCAAATTTTAATTGCGCCAGGGATTGCCTTTTCTATAGTAAATTATTCAAAAAATAATTTTCTACTGTCGCAAATTTTAAGTGCGCCAGGGATTGCCTTTTCTATAATAAATTATTCAAAAAATAATTTTCAACTGTCGCAAATTTTAATTACGCCAGGATTGCCTTTTCTATAGTAAATTATTCAAAAAATAATTTTATACAGTCGCAAATTTTAATTACGCCAGGGATTGCCTTTTCTATAGTAAATTATTCAAAAAATAATTTTCTACTGTCGCAAATTTTAATTACGCCAGGGATTGCCTTTTCTATAGTAAATTATTCAAAAAATAATTTTCAACTGTCGCAAATTTTAACTACGCTAGGGATTGCCTTTTCTATAGTAAATTATTCAAAAATAATTTTATACTGTCGCAAATTTTAGTTACGCCAGGGATTGCCTTTTCTATAGTAAATTATTCAAAAAATAATTTTATACTGTCGCAAATTTTAAGTGCGCCAGGGATTGCCTTTTTATAGTAAATTTTGCAAAAAATAATTTTCTACTGTCGCAAATCTTAAATACGCCAGGGATTGCCTTTTCTATAGTAAATTTTGAAAAAAATAATTTTTTACTGTCGCAAATTTTAACTGCGCCAGGGATTGCCTTTTCTATAGTAAATTATTCAAAAAATAATTTTCAACTGTCGAAAATTGTAATTGCGCCAGGGATTGCCTTTTCTATAGTAAATTATTCAAAAAATAATTTTTTACTGTCGCAAATTTTAAGTGCGCCAGGGATTGCCTTTTCTATAGTAAATTATTCAAAAAATAATTTTTTACTGTCGCAAATTTTAATTACGCCAGGGATTGCTTTTTCTATAGTAAATTATTCAAAAAATAATTTTCAACTGTCGCAAATTTTAATTACGCTAGGGATTGCCTTTTCTATAGTAAATTATTCAAAAAATAATTTTACACTGTCGCAAATTTTAATTACGCCAGGGATTGCCTTTTCTATAGTAAATTATTCAAAAAATAATTTTATACTGTCGCAAATTTTAAGTGCGCCAGGGATTGCCTTTTCTATAGTAAATTATTAAAAAAATAATTTTCAACTGTCGCAAATTTTAATTACGCTAGGGATTGCCTTTTCTATAGTAAATTATTCAAAAAATAATTTTATACTGTCGCAAATTTTAATTACGCCAGGGATTGCCTTTTCTATAGTAAATTATTCAAAAAATAATTTTATACTGTCGCAAATTTTAAGTGCGCCAGGGATTGCCTTTTTATAGTAAATTTTGCAAAAAATAATTTTCTACTGTCGCAAATTTTAAATACGCCAGGGATTGCCTTTTCTATAGTAAATTTTGAAAAAAATTATTTTTTACTGTCGCAAATTTTAACTGCGCCAGGGATTGCCTTTTCTATAGTAAATTATTCAAAAAATAATTTTCAACTGTCGAAAATTGTAATTGCGCCAGGGATTGCCTTTTCTATAGTAAATTATTCAAAAAATAATTTTTTACTGTCGCAAATTTTAAGTGCGCCAGGGATTGCCTTTTCTATAGTAAATTATTCAAAAAATAATTTTTTACTGTCGCAAATTTTAATTACGCCAGGGATTGCCTTTTCTATAGTAAATTATTCAAAATATAATTTTTTACTGTCGCAAATTTTAAATACGCCAGGGATTTCCTTTTCTATAGTAAATTATTCAAAAAATAATTTTTTATTATCGCAAGTTTTAATTGCGCCAGGGATTGCCTTTTCTCCAGTAAATTTTGCAAAAAATAATTTTTTTACTGTCGCAAATTTTAATTGCGCCAAGGATTGGCCTTTTCTATAGTAAACTTTTCAAAAAATAATTTTCTACTGTCGCAAATTTTAATTACGCCAGGGATTGCCTTTTCTATAGTAAATTATTCAAAAAATAATCTTATACTGTCGCAAATTTTAAATACGCCAGGGATTGCCTTTTCTATAGTAAATTATTCAAAAAATAATTTTCTACTGTCGCAAATTTGAAATACGCCAGGGATTGCCTTTTCTATAGTAAATTATTCAAAAAATAATTTTCTACTGTCGCAAATTTTAATTGCGCCAGGTATTGCCTTTTCTATAGTAAATTATTCAAAAAATAAATTTCAACTGTCGCAAATTGTAATTGCGCCAGGGATTACCTTTTCTATAGTAAATTTTTCAAAAAATAATTTTTTACTGTCGCAAATTTTAATTGCGCCAGGGATTGCCTTTTCTATAGTAAATTTTTCAAAAAATAATTTTTTACTGTCGCAAATTTTAATTCCGCCAGGGATTGCCTTTTCTACAGTAAATTATTCAAAAAATAATTTTCTACTGTCGCAAATTTTAATTATGCCAGGGATTGCCTTTTCTATAGTAAATTATTCAAAAAATAATTTTCAACTGTCGCAAATTTTAATTACGCCAGGAATTGCCTTTTCTATAGTAAATTAGTCAAAAAATAATTTTCAACTGTCGCAAATTTTAATTACGCCAGGGATTGCCTTTTCTATAGTAAATTATTCAAAAAATAATTTTCTACTGTCGCAAATTTTAATTGCGCCAGGTATTGCCTTTTCTATAGTAAATTATTCAAAAAATAAATTTCAACTGTCGCAAATTGTAATTGCGCCAGGGATTACCTTTTCTATAGTAAATTTTTCAAAAAATAATTTTTTACTGTCGCAAATTTTAATTGCGCCAGGGATTGCCTTTTCTATAGTAAATTTTTCAAAAAATAATTTTTTACTGTCGCAAATTTTAATTCCGCCAGGGATTGCCTTTTCTACAGTAAATTATTCAAAAAATAATTTTCTACTGTCGCAAATTTTAATTATGCCAGGGATTGCCTTTTCTATAGTAAATTATTCAAAAAATAATTGTTTACTGTCGCAAATTTTAATTGCGCCAGGGATTGCCTTTTCTATAGTAAATTATTCAAAAAATAATTTTATACTGTCGCAAATTTTAATTACGCCAGGGATTGCCTTTTCTATAGTAAATTATTCAAAAAATAATTTTCTACTGTCGCAAATTTTAATTACGCCAGGGATTGCCTTTTCTATAGTAAATTTTGCAAAAAATATTTTTTTACTGTCGCAAATTTTAATTGCGCCAGGGATTGCCTTTTCTATAGTAAATTATTCAAAAAATAATTTTATACTGTCGCAAATTTTAATTACGCCAGGGATTGCCTTTTCTATAGTAAATTATTCAAAAATAATTTTTTACTGTCGCAAATTTTAAATACGCCAGGAATTGCCTTTTCTATAGTAAATTTTGCAAAAAAATAATTTTTTACTGTCGCAAATTTTAAATACCCCAGGGATTGCCTTTTCTATAGTAAATTTCTCACAAATTAATTTTTTACTGTCGCAAATTTTAAATACGCCAGGGATTGCCTTTTCTATAGTAAATTATTCAAAAAATAATTTTCTACTGTCGCATATTTTAATTACGCCAGGGATTGCCTTTTCTATAGTAAATTATTCAAAAAATAATTTTATACTGTCGCAAATTTTAATTACGCCAGGGATTGCCTTTTCTATAGTAAATTATTCAAAAAATAATTTTCTACTGTCGCAAATTTTAATTACGCCAGGGATTGCCTTTTCTATAGTAAATTATTCAAAAAATAATTTTCAACTGTCGCAAATTTTAATTACGCCAGGGATTGCCTTTTCTATAGTAAATTATTCAAAAAATAATTTTTTACTGTCGCAAATTTTAATTACGCCAGGGATTGCCTGTTCTATAGTAAATTATTCAAAAAATAATTTTCAACTGTCGCAAATTTTAATTACGCCAGGGATTGCCTTTTCTATAGTAAATTATTCAAAAAATAATTGCCTTTTCTATAGTAAATTATTCAAAAAATAATTTTCTACTGTCGCAAATTTTAATTATGCCAGGGATTGCCTTTTCTATAGTAAATTATTCAAAAAATAATTTTTTACTGTCGCAAATTTAAGTGCGCCAGGGATTGACTTTTCTATAGTAAATTATTCAAAAAATAATTTTCAACTGTCGCAAGTTTTAATTACGCCAGGGATTGCCTTTTCTATAGTAAATTTTGCAAAAAATAATTTTATACTGTCGCAAATTTTAATTACGCCAGGGATTGCCTTTTCTATAGTAAATTATTCAAAAAATAATTTTCTACTGTCGCAAATTTTAATTACGCCAGGGATTGCCTTTTCTATAGTAAATTATTCAAAAAATAATTTTATACTGTCGCAAATTTTAAGTGCGCCAGGGATTGCCTTTTCTTTAGTAAATTATTCAAAAAATAATTTAAACTGTCGCAAATTTTAATTGCGCCAGGGATTGCCTTTTCTATAGTAAATTATTCAAAAAATAATTTTATACTGTCGCAAATTTTAAGTGCGCCAGGGATTGCCTTTTCTATAGTAAATTTTTCAAAAAATAATTTTATACTGTCGCAAATTTTAATTGCGCCAGGGATTGCCTTTTCTATAGTAAATTATTCAAAAAATAATTTTCTACTGTCGCAAATTTTAAGTGCGCCAGGGATTGCCTTTTCTATAGTAAATTATTCAAAAAATAATTTTTTACTGTCGCAAATTTTAATTGCGCCAGGGATTGCCTTTTCTATAGTAAATTATTCAAAAAATAATTTTCTACTGTCGCAAATTTTAATTACGCCAGGGATTGCCTTTTATATAGTAAATTATTCAAAAAATAATTTTCTACTGTCGCAAATTTTAATTACGCCAGGGATTGCCTTTTCTATAGTAAATTATTCAATAAATAATTTTCTACTGTCGCAAATTTTAATTACGCCAGGGATTGCCTTTTCTATAGTAAAAATAATTTTTTACTGTCGCAAATTTTAAATACGCCAGGGATTGCCTTTTCTATAGTAAATTATTCAAAAAATAATTTTTTACTATCGCAAATTTCAAATCCGCCAGGCATTGCCTTTTCTATAGTAAATTATTCAAAAAATAATTTTTTACTGTCGCAAATTTTAAATACGCCAGGGATTGCCTTTTCTATAGTAAATTATTCAAAAAATAATTTTTTACTGTCGCAAATTTTAATTACGCCAGGGATTGCCTTTTCTATAGTAAATTATTCAAAAAATAATTTTTTACTGTCGCAAATTTCAAATCCGCCAGGGATTGCCTTTTCTATAGTAAATTATTCAAAAAATAATTTTTTACTATCACAAGTTTTAATTGCACCAGGGATTGCCTTTTCTACAGTAAATTTTGCAAAAAATAATTTTATACTGTCGCAAATTTTAATTACGCCAGGGATTGCCTTTTCTATAGTAAACTTTTCAAAAAATAATTTTGTACTGTCGCAAATTTTAATTACGCCAGGGATTGCCTTTTCTATAGTAAATTTCTCACAAAATAATTTTATACTGTCGCAAATTTTAATTACGCCAGGGATTGCCTTTTCTATAGTAAATTATTCAAAAAATAATTTTTTACTGTCGCAAATTTTCAATACGCCAGGGATTGCCTTTTCTGTCGTAAATTATTCAAAAAATAATTTTATACTGTCGCAAATTTTAATTACGCCAGGGATTGCCTTTTCTATAGTAAATTTTGCAAAAAATAATTTTTTACTGTCGCAAATTTTAATTGCGCCAGGGATTGCCTTTTCTATAGTAAATTATTCAAAAAATAATTTTTTACTATCGCAAATTTCAAATCCGCCAGGAATTGCCTTTTCTATAGTAAATTATTCAAAAAATAATTTTTTACTATCGCAAATTTCAAATCCGCCAGGAATTGCCTTTTCTATAGTAAATTATTCAAAAAATAATTTTTTACTGTCGCAAATTTTAAATACGCCAGGGATTGCCTTTTCTATAGTAAATTATTCAAAAAATAATTTTCAACTGTCGCAAATTTTAATTACGCCAGGGATTGCCTTTTCTATAGTAAATTTCTCACAAATTAATTTTTTACTGTCGCAAATTTTAAATACGCCAGGGATTGCCTTTTCTATAGTAAATTATTCAAAAAATAATTTTCTACTGTCGCAAATTTTAATTACGCCAGGGATTGCCTTTTCTATAGTAAATTATTCAAAAAATAATTTTCTACTGTCGCAAATTTTAATTGCGCCAGGGATTGCCTTTCCTATAGTAAATTTTGCAAAAAATAATTTTTTACTGTCGCAAATTTCAAATACGCCAGGGATTGCCTTTTCTATAGTAAATTATTCAAAAAATAATTTTCTACTGTCGCAAATTTTAATTATGCCAGGGATTGCCTTTTCTATAGTAAATTATTCAAAAAATAATTTTTTACTGTCGCAAATTTAAGTGCGCCAGGGATTGACTTTTCTATAGTAAATTATTCAAAAAATAATTTTCAACTGTCGCAAATTTTAATTACGCCAGGGATTGCCTTTTCTATAGTAAATTTTGCAAAAAATAATTTTATACTGTCGCAAATTTTAATTACGCCAGGGATTGCCTTTTCTATAGTAAATTATTCAAAAAATAATTTTCTACTGTCGCAAATTTTAATTACGCCAGGGATTGCCTTTTCTATAGTAAATTATTCAAAAAATAATTTTTTACTGTCGCAAATTTTTAATTGCGCCAGGGATTGCCTTTTCTATAGTAAATTATTCAAAAAATAATTTTCTACTGTCGCAAATTTTAATTACGCCAGGGATTGCCTTTTATATAGTAAATTATTCAAAAAATAATTTTCTACTGTCGCAAATTTTAATTACGCCAGGGATTGCCTTTTCTATAGTAAATTATTCAATAAATAATTTTCTACTGTCGCAAATTTTAATTACGCCAGGGATTGCCTTTTCTATAGTAAAAATAATTTTTTACTGTCGCAAATTTTAAATACGCCAGGGATTGCCTTTTCTATAGTAAATTATTCAAAAAATAATTTTTTACTATCGCAAATTTCAAATCCGCCAGGGATTGCCTTTTCTATAGTAAATTATTCAAAAAATAATTTTTTACTGTCGCAAATTTTAAATACGCCAGGGATTGCCTTTTCTATAGTAAATTATTCAAAAAATAATTTTTTACTGTCGCAAATTTTAATTACGCCAGGGATTGCCTTTTCTATAGTAAATTATTCAAAAAATAATTTTTTACTGTCGCAAATTTCAAATCCGCCAGGGATTGCCTTTTCTATAGTAAATTATTCAAAAAATAATTTTTTACTATCACAAGTTTTAATTGCACCAGGGATTGCCTTTTCTACAGTAAATTTTGCAAAAAATAATTTTATACTGTCGCAAATTTTAATTACGCCAGGGATTGCCTTTTCTATAGTAAACTTTTCAAAAAATAATTTTGTACTGTCGCAAATTTTAATTACGCCAGGGATTGCCTTTTCTATAGTAAATTTCTCACAAAATAATTTTATACTGTCGCAAATTTTAATTACGCCAGGGATTGCCTTTTCTATAGTAAATTATTCAAAAAATAATTTTTTACTGTCGCAAATTTTCAATACGCCAGGGATTGCCTTTTCTGTAGTAAATTATTCAAAAAATAATTTTATACTGTCGCAAATTTTAATTACGCCAGGGATTGCCTTTTCTATAGTAAATTTTGCAAAAAATAATTTTTTACTGTCGCAAATTTTAATTGCGCCAGGGATTGCCTTTTCTATAGTAAATTATTCAAAAAATAATTTTATACTGTCGGAAATTTTAATTACGCCAGGGATTGCCTTTTCTATAGTAAATTATTCAAAAAATAATTTTTTACTGTCGCAAATTTTAAATACGCTAGGGATTGCCTTTTCTATAGTAAATTATTCAAAAAATAATTCTCTACTGTCGCAAATTTTAATTACGCCAGGGATTGCCTTTTCTATAGTAAATTATTCAAAAAATAATTTTCTACTGTCGCAAATTGTAATTGCACCAGGGATTGCCTTTTCTATAGTAAATTATTCAAAAAATTATTTTTTACTGTCGCTAATTTTAATTATGCCAGGGATTGCCTTTTCTATAGTAAATTATTCAAAAAATAATTTTTTACTGTCGCAAATTTAAGTGCGCCAGGGATTGCCTTTTCTATAGTAAATTATTCAAAAAATAATTTTCAACTGTCGCAAATTTTAATTACGCCAGGGATTGCCTTTTCTATAGTAAATTTTGCAAAAAATAATTTTATACTGTCGCAAATTTTAATTACGCCAGGGATTGCCTTTTCTATAGTAAATTATTCAAAAAATAATTTTGTACTGTCGCAAATTTTAATTACGCCAGGGATTGCCTTTTCTATAGTAAATTATTCAAAAAATAATTTTATACTGTCGCAAATTTTAAGTGCGCCAAGGATTGCCTTTTCTATAGTAAATTATTCAAAAAATAATTTAAATTGTCGCAAATTTTAATTGCGCCAGGGATTGCCTTTTCTATAGTAAATTATTCAAAAATAATTTTATACTGTCGCAAATTTTAAGTGCGCCAGGGATTGCCTTTTCTATAGTAAATTTTTCAAAAAATAATTTTATACTGTCGCAAATTTTAATTGCGCCAGGGATTGCCTTTTCTATAGTAAATTATTTAAAAAATAATTTTCTACTGTCGCAAATTTTAAGTGCGCCAGGGATTGCCTTTTCTATAGTAAATTATTCAAAAAATAATTTTTTACTGTCGCAAATTTTAATTGCGCCAGGGATTGCCTTTTCTATAGTAAATTATTCAAAAAATAATTTTCTACTGTCGCAAATTTTAATTACGCCAGGGATTGCCTTTTCTATAGTAAATTATTCAAAAAATAATTTTCTACTGTCGCAAATTTTAATTACGCCAGGGATTGCCTTTTCTATAGTAAATTATTCAATAAATAATTTTCTACTGTCGCAAATTTTAATTACGCCAGGGATTGCCTTTTCTATAGTAAAAATAATTTTTTACTGTCGCAAATTTTAAATACGCCAGGGATTGCCTTTTCTATAGTAAATTATTCAAAAAATAATTTTTTACTATCGCAAATTTCAAATCCGCCAGGAATTGCCTTTTCTATAGTAAATTATTCAAAAAATAATTTTTTACTGTCGCAAATTTTAAATACGCCAGGGATTGCCTTTTCTATAGTAAATTATTCAAAAAATAATTTTTTACTGTCGCAAATTTTAATTACGCCAGGGATTGCCTTTTCTATAGTAAATTATTCAAAAAATAATTTTTTACTGTCGCAAATTTCAAATCCGCCACGGATTGCCTTTTCTATAGTAAATTATTCAAAAAATAATTTTTTACTATCGCAAGTTTTAATTGCACCAGGGATTGCCTTTTCTACAGTAAATTTTGCAAAAAATAATTTTATACTGTCGCAAATTTTAATTACGCCAGGGATTGCCTTTTTTATAGTAAACTTTTCAAAAAATAATTTTCTACTGTCGCAAATTTTAATTACGCCAGGGATTGCCTTTTCTATAGTAAATTTCTCACAAAATAATTTTATACTGTCGCAAATTTTAATTACGCCACGGATTGCCTTTTCTATAGTAAATTATTCAAAAAATAATTTTTTACTGTCGCAAATTTTCAATACGCCAGGGATTGCCTTTTCTATAGTAAATTATTCAAAAAATAATTTTATACTGTCGCAAATTTTAATTACGCCAGGGATTGCCTTTTCTATAGTAAATTATTCAAAAAATAATTTTTTACTGTCGCAAATTTTAATTGCGCCAGGGATTGCCTTTTCTATAGTAAATTATTCAAAAAATAATTTTATACTGTCGCAAATTTTAATTACGCCAGGGATTGCCTTTTCTATAGTAAATTATTCAAAAAATAATTTTTTACTGTCGCAAATTTTAAATACGCTAGGGATTGCCTTTTCTATAGTAAATTATTCAAAAAATAATTTTCTACTGTCGCAAATTTTAATTACGCCAGGGATTGCCTTTTCTATAGTAAATTATTCAAAAAATAATTTTCTACTGTCGCAAATTGTAATTGCACCAGGGATTGCCTTTTCTATAGTAAATTATTCAAAAAATAATTTTCTACTGTCGCAAATTTTAAATACGCCAGGGATTGCCTTTTCTATAGTAAATTATTCAAAAAATAATTTCCTACTGTCGCAAATTTTAATTGCGCCAGGGATTGCCTTTTCTGTAGTAAATTATTCAAAAAATACTTTTTTACTGTCGCAAATTTTAAATACGCCAGGGATTGCCTTTTCTATAGTAAATTTTGCAAAAAAATAATTTTTTACTGTCGCAAATTTTAAATATCCCAGGGATTGCCTTTTCTATAGTAAATTTCTCACAAATTAATTTTTTACTCTCGCAAATTTTAAATACGCCAGGGATTGCCTTTTCTATAGTAAATTATTCAAAAAATAATTTTCTACTGTCGCAAATTTTAATTACGCCAGGGATTGCCTTTTCTATAGTAAATTATTCAAAAAATAATTTTCTGCTGTCGCAAATTTTAATTGCGCCAGGGATTGCCTTTCCTATAGTAAATTTTGCAAAAAATAATTTTTTACTGTCGCAAATTTTAAATACGCCAGGGATTGCCTTTTCTATAGTAAATTATTCAAAAAATAATTTTCTACTGTCGCAAATTTTAATTACGCCAGGGATTGCCTTTTCTATAGTAAATTATTCAAAAAATAATTTTTTACTGTCGCAAATTTTAAGTGCGCCAGGGATTGCCTTTTCTATAGTAAATTATTCAAAAAATAATTTTATACTGTCGCAAATTTTAATTACGCCAGGGATTGCCTTTTCTATAGTAAATTATTCAAAAAATAATTTTTTACTGTCGCAAATTTTCAATACGCCAGGGATTGCCTTTTCTATAGTAAATTATTCAAAAAATAATTTTATACTGTCGCAAATTTTAATTACGCCCGGGATTGCCTTTTCTATAGTAAATTTTGCAAAAAATAATTTTCTACTGTCGCAAATTTTAAATACGCCAGGGATTGCCTTTTCTATAGTAAATTATTCAAAAAATAATTTTCTACTGTCGCAAATTTTAATTGCGCCAGGGATTGCCTTTTCTGTAGTAAATTATTCAAAAAATACTTTTTTACTGTCGCAAATTTTAAATACGCCAGGGATTGCCTTTTCTATAGTAAATTTTGCAAAAAAATAATTTTTTACTGTCGCAAATTTTAAATATCCCAGGGATTGCCTTTTCTATAGTAAATTTCTCACATAAATTAATTTTTTTACTGTCGCAAATTTTAAATACGCCAGGGATTGCCTTTTCTATAGTAAATTATTCAAAAAATAATTTTTTACTGTCGCAAATTTTAAATACGCCAGGTATTGCCTTTTCTATAGTAAATTATTCAAAAAATAATTTTTTACTATCGCAAATTTCAAATCCGCCAGGGATTGCCTTTCTTTTCTTATAGTAAATTATTCAAAAAATAATTTTTTACTGTCGCAAATTTTAAATACGCCAGGGATTGCCTTTTCTATAGTAAATTATTCAAAAAATAATTTTTTACTGTCGCAAATTTTAATTACGTCAGGGATTGCCTTTTCTATAGTAAATTATTCAAAAAATAATTTTTTACTGTCGCAAATTTCAAATCCGCCAGGGATTGCCTTTTCTATAGTAAATTATTCAAAAAATAATTTTTTACTATCGCAAGTTTTAATTGCACCAGGGATTGCCTTTTCTACAGTAAATTTTGCAAAAAATAATTTTATACTGTCGCAAATTTTAATTACGCCAGGGATTGCCTTTTCTATAGTAAACTTTTCAAAAAATAATTTTCTACTGTCGCAAATTTTAATTACGCCAGGGATTGCCTTTTCTATATTAAATTTCTCACAAAATAATTTTATACTGTCGCAAATTTTAATTACGCCAGGGATTGCCTTTTGTATAGTAAATTATTCAAAAAATAATTTTTTACTGTCGCAAATTTTCAATACGCCAGGGATTGCCTTTTCTATAGTAAATTATTCAAAAAATAATTTTATACTGTCGCAAATTTTAATTACGCCAGGGATTGCCTTTTCTATAGTAAATTTTGCAAAAAATAATTTTTTACTGTCGCAAATTTTAATTGCGCCAGGGATTGCCTTTTCTATAGTAAATTATTCAAAAAATAATTTTATACTGTCGCAAATTTTAATTACGCCAGGGATTGCCTTTTCTATAGTAAATTATTCAAAAAATAATTTTTTACCTATAGTAAATTTTTCAAAAAATAATTTTATACTGTCGCAAATTTTAATTGCGCCAGGGATTGCCTTTTCTATAGTAAATTATTCAAAAAATAATTTTCTACTGTCGCAAATTTTAAGTGCGCCAGGGATTGCCTTTTCTATAGTAAATTATTCAAAAAATAATTTTTTACTGTCGCAAATTTTAAGTGCGCCAGGGATTGCCTTTTCTATAGTAAATTATTCAAAAAATAATTTTCTACTGTCGCAAATTTTAATTACGCCAGGGATTGCCTTTTATATAGTAAATTATTCAAAAAATAATTTTCTACTGTCGCAAATTTTAATTACGCCAGGGATTGCCTTTTCTATAGTAAATTATTCAAAAAATAATTTTTTACTGTCGCAAATTTTAATTACGCCAGGGATTGCCTTTTCTATAGTAAAAATAATTTTTTACTGTCGCAAATTTTAAATACGCCAGGGATTGCCTTTTCTATAGTAAATTATTCAAAAAATAATTTTTTACTATCGCAAATTTCAAATCCGCCAGGAATTGCCTTTTCTATAGTAAATTATTCAAAAAATAATTTTTTACTGTCGCAAATTTTAAATACGCCAGGGATTGCCTTTTCTATAGTAAATTATTCAAAAAATAATTTTTTACTGTCGCAAATTTTAATTACGCCAGGGATTGCCTTTTCTATATTCAAAAAATAATTTTTTACTGTCGCAAATTTCAAATCCGCCAGGGATTGCCTTTTCTATAGTAAATTATTCAAAAAATAATTTTTCACTATCGCAAGTTTTAATTGCGCCAGGGATTGCCTTTTTTACAGTAAATTTTGCAAAAAATAATTTTATACTGTCGCAAATTTTAATTACGCCAGGGATTGCCTTTTCTATAGTAAACTTTTCAAAAAATAATTTTCTACTGTCGCAAATTTTAATTACGCTAGGGATTGCCTTTTCTATAGTAAATTTCTCACAAAATAATTTTATACTGTCGCAAATTTTAATTACGCCAGGGATTGCCTTTTCTATAGTAAATTATTCAAAAAATAATTTTCTACTGTCGCAAATTTTAATTACGCCAGGGATTGCCTTTTCTATAGTAAATTATTCAAAAAATAATTTTTTACTGTCGCAAATTTAAGTGCGCCAGGGATTGCCTTTTCTATAGTAAATTATTCAAAAGATAATTTTCAACTGTCGCAAATTTTAATTACGCCAGGGATTGCCTTTTCTATAGTAAATTATTCAAAAAATAATTTTCAACTGTCGCAAATTTTAATTACGCCAGGGATTGCCTTTTCTATAGTAAATTATTCAAAAAATAATTTTCAACTGTCGCAAATTTTAATTACGCCAGAGATTGCCTTTTCTATAGTAAATTTCTCACAATTAATTTTCTACTCTCGCAAATTTTAATTACGCCAGGGATTGCCTTTTCTATAGTAAATTTTGCAAAAATAATTTTATACTGTCGCAAATTTTAATTACGCCAGGGATTGCCTTTTCTATAGTAAATTATTCAAAAAATAATTTTCTACTGTCGCAAATTTTAATTACGCCAGGGATTGCCTTTTCTATAGTAAATTATTCAAAAAATAATTTTATACTGTCGCAAATTTTAAGTGCGCCAGGGATTGCCTTTTCTATAGTAAATTATTCAAAAAATAATTTTATACTGTCGCAAGTTTTAATTGCGCCAGGGATTGCCTTTTCTATAGTAAATTATTCAAAAAATTATTTTATACTGTCGCAAATTTTAAGTGCGCCAGGGATTGCCTTTTCTATAGTAAATTTTTCAAAAAATAATTTTATACTGTCGCAAATTTTAATTGCGCCAGGAATTGCCTTTTCTATAGTAAATTATTCAAAAAATAATTTTCTACTGTCGCAAATTTTAAGTGCGCCAGGGATTGCCTTTTCTATAGTAAATTATTCAAAAAATAATTTTTTACTGTCGCAAATTTTAAGTGCGCCAGGGATTGCCTTTTCTATAGTAAATTATTCAAAAAATAATTTTCTACTGTCGCAAATTTTAATTACGCCAGGGATTGCCTTTTATATAGTAAATTATTCAAAAAATAATTTTCTACTGTCGCAAATTTTAATTACGCCAGGGATTGCCTTTTCTATAGTAAATTATTCAAAAAATAATTTTCTACTGTCGCAAATTTTAATTACGCCAGGGATTGCCTTTTCTATAGTAAAAATAATTTTTTACTGTCGCAAATTTTAAATACGCCAGGGATTGCCTTTTCTATAGTAAATTATTCAAAAAATAATTTTTTACTATCGCAAATTTCAAATCCGCCAGGGATTGCCTTTTCTATAGTAAATTATTCAAAAAATAATTTTTTACTGTCGCAAATTTTAAATACGCCAGGGATTGCCTTTTCTATAGTAAATTATTCAAAAAATAATTTTTTACTGTCGCAAATTTTAATTACGCCAGGGATTGATTGCCTTTTCTATAGTAAATTATTCAAAAAATATTTTTTTACTGTCGCAAATTTCAAATCCGCCAGGGATTGCCTTTTCTATAGTAAATTATTCAAAAAATAATTTTTTACTATCGCAAGTTTTAATTGCGCCAGGGATTGCCTTTTCTATAGTAAATTTCTCACAAAATAATTTTATACTGTCGCAAATTTTAATTACGCCAGGGATTGCCTTTTCTATAGTAAATTATTCAAAAAAGAATTTTTTACTGTCGCAAATTTCAAATCCGCCAGGGATTGCCTTTTCTACAGTAAATTTTGCAAAAAATAATTTTTTACTGTTGCAAATTTTAATTGCGCCAGGGATTGCCTTTTCTACAGTAAATTATTCAAAAAATAATTTTCTACTGTCGCAAATTTTAATTGCGCCAGGGATTGCCTTTTCTATATTAAATTATTCAAAAAATAATTTTCAACTGTCGCAAATTTTAATTATGCCAGGGATTGCCTTTTCTATAGTAAATTATTCAAAAAATAATTTTTTACTGTCGCAAATTGTAAATACGCCAGGGATTGCCTCTTCTATAGTAAATTATTCAAAAAATAATTTTCTACTGTCGCAAATTTTAATTACGCCAGGGATTGCCTTTTCTATAGTAAATTATTCAAAAAATAATTTTATACTGTCGCAAATTTTAATTACGCCAGGGATTGCCTTTTCTATAGTAAATTATTCAAAAAATAATTTTCTACTGTCGCAAATTTTAATTACGCCAGGGATTGCCTTTTCTATAGTAAATTATTCAAAAAATAATTTTTTACTGTCGCAAATTTCAAATCCGCCAGGGATTGCCTTTTCTATAGTAAATTATTCAAAAAATAATTTTTTACTATCGCAAGTTTTAATTGCGCCAGGGATTGCCTTTTCTACAGTAAAGTTTGCAAAAAATAATTTTATACTGTCGCAAATTTTAATTACGCCAGGGATTGCCTTTTCTATAGTAAACTTTTCAAAAAATAATTTTCTACTGTCGCAAATTTTAATTACGCCAGGGATTGCCTTTTCTATAGTAAATTTCTCACAAAATATTTTTCTACTGTCGCAAATTTTAATTACGCCAGGGATTGCCTTTTCTATAGTAAATTATTCAAAAAATAATTTTATACTGTCGCAAATTTTAATTACGCCAGGGATTGCCTTTTCTATAGTAAATTATTCAAAAAATAATTTTCTACTGTCGCAAATTTTAATTACGCCAGGAATTGCCTTTTCTATAGTAAATTATTCAAAAAATAATTTTCTACTGTCGCAAATTTTAATTACGCCAGGGATTGCCTTTTCTATAGTAAATTATTCAAAAAATAATTTTCTACTGTCGCAAATTGTAATTGCGCCAGGGATTGCCTTTTCTATAGTAAATTATTCAAAAAATAATTTTTTACTGTCGCAAATTTTAAATACGCCAGGGATTGCCTTTTCTATAGTAAATTATTCAAAAAATAATTTTATGCTGACGCAAATTTTAAGTGCGCCAGGGATTGCCTTTTCTATAGTAAATTATTCAAAAAATAATTTTTTACTGTCGCAAATTTTAAGTGCGCCAGGGATTGCCTTTTCTATAGTAAGTTATTCAAAAAATAATTTTCTACTGTCGCAAATTTTAATTACGCCAGGGATTGCCTTTTATATAGTAAATTATTCAAAAAATAATTTTCTACTGTCGCAAATTTTAATTACGCCAGGGATTGCCTTTTCTATAGTAAATTATTCAAAAAATAATTTTCTACTGTCGCAAATTTTAATTACGCCAGGGATTGCCTTTTCTATAGTAAAAATAATTTTTTACTGTCGCAAATTTTAAATACGCCAGGGATTGCCTTTTCTATAGTAAATTATTCAAAAAATAATTTTTTACTATCGCAAATTTTAATTGCGCCAGAGATTGCCTTTTCTACAGTAAATTTTTCAAAATATTAATTTTTTACTGTCGAAAATTTTAATTACGCCAGGGATTGCCTTTTCTATAGTAAATTTTGCAAAAAATAATTTTATATTGTCGCAAATTTTAATTACGCCAGGGATTGCCTTTTCTATAGTAAATTATTCAAAAAATAATTTTTTACTGTCGCAAATTTCAAATCCGCCAGGGATTGCCTTTTCTATAGTAAATTATTCAAAAAATAATTTTTTACTGTCGCAAATTTTAAATACGCCAGGGATTGCCTTTTCTATAGTAAATTATTCAAAAAATAATTTTTTACTGTCGCAAATTTTAATTACGCCAGGGATTGCCTTTTCTATAGTAAATTATTCAAAAAATAATTTTTTACTGTCGCAAATTTCAAATCCGCCAGGGATTGCCTTTTCTATAGTAAATTATTCAAAAAATAATTTTTTACTATCGCAAGTTTTAATTGCCCCAGGGATTGCCTTTTCTACAGTAAATTTTGCAAAAAATAATTTTATACTGTCGCAAATTTTAATTACGCCAGGGATTGCCTTTTCTATAGTAAACTTTTCAAAAAATAATTTTCTACTGTCGCAAATTTTAATTACGCCAGGGATTGCCTTTTCTATAGTAAACTTTTCAAAAAATAATTTTCTACTGTCGCAAATTTTAATTACGCCAGGGATTGCCTTTTCTATAGTAAATTTCTCACAAAATAATTTTATACTGTCGCAAATTTTAATTACGCCAGGGATTGCCTTTTCTATAGTAAACTTTTCAAAAAATAATTTTTTACTGTCGCAAATTTCAAATCCGCCAGGGATTGCCATTTCTACAGTAAATTTTGCAAAAAATAATTTTTTACTGTTGCAAATTTTAATTGCGCCAGGGATTGCCTTTTATATAGTAAATTATTCAAAAAATAATTTTCTACTGTCGCAAATTTTAATTACGCCAGGGATTGCCTTTTCTATAGCAAATTATTCAAAAAATAATTTTCTACTGTCGCAAAATTTAATTACGCCAGGGATTGCCTTTTCTATAGTAAATTATTCAAAAAATAATTTTCTACTGTCGCAAATTGTAATTGCGCCAGGGATTGCCTTTTCTTTAGTAAATTATTCAAAAAATAATTTTTTACTGTCGCAAATTTTAAATACGCCAGGGATTGCCTTTTCTATAGTAAATTATTCAAAAAATAATTTTATACTGTCGCAAATTTTAAGTGCGCCAGGGATTGCCTTTCTACAGTAAATTATTCAAAAAATAATTTTCTACTGTCGTAAATTTTAATTGCGCCAGGGATTGCCTTTTCTATAGTAAATTATTCAAAAAATAATTTTTTACTGTCGCAAATTTTAAATACGCCAGGGATTGCCTTTTCTATAGTAAATTTTGCAAAAAAATAATTTTATACTGTCGCAAATTTTAATTGCGCCAGGGATTGCCTTTTCTATAGTAAATTATTCAAAAAATAATTTTATACTGTCGCAAATTTTAAGTGCGCCAGGGATTGCCTTTTCTATAGTAAATTTTTCAAAAAATAATTTTATACTGTCGCAAATTTTAATTACGCCAGGGATTGCCTTTTCTATAGTAAAAATAATTTTTTACTGTCGCAAATTTTAAATACGCCAGGGATTGCCTTTTCTATAGTAAATTATTCAAAAAATAATTTTTTACTATCGCAAATTTTAATTGCGCCAGGGATTGCCTTTTCTACAGTAAATTTTTCAAAATATTAATTTTTTACTGTCGAAAATTTTAATTACGCCAGGGATTGCCTTTTCTATAGTAAATTTTGCAAAAAATAATTTTATACTGTCGCAAATTTTAATTACGCCAGGGATTGCCTTTTCTATAGTAAATTATTCAAAAAATAATTTTTTACTGTCGCAAATTTCAAATACGCCAGGGATTGCCTTTTCTATAGTAAATTATTCAAAAAATAATTTTTTACTGTCGCAAATTTTAAATACGCCAGGGATTGCCTTTTCTATAGTAAATTATTCAAAAAATAATTTTTTACTGTCGCAAATTTTAATTACGCCAGGGATTGCCTTTTCTATAGTAAATTATTCAAAAAATAATTTTTTACTGTCGCAAATTTCAAATCCGCCAGGGATTGCCTTTTCTATAGTAAATTATTCAAAAAATAATTTTTTACTATCGCAAGTTTTAATTGCCCCAGGGATTGCCTTTTCTACAGTAAATTTTGCAAAAAATAATTTTATACTGTCGCAAATTTTAATTACGCCAGGGATTGCCTTTTCTATAGTAAACTTTTCAAAAAATAATTTTCTACTGTCGCAAATTTTAATTACGCCAGGGATTGCCTTTTCTATAGTAAATTTCTCACAAAATAATTTTATACTGTCGCAAATTTTAATTACGCCAGGGATTGCCTTTTCTATAGTAAACTTTTCAAAAAATAATTTTTTACTGTCGCAAATTTCAAATCCGCCAGGGATTGCCATTTCTACAGTAAATTTTGCAAAAAATAAGTTTCTACTGTTGCAAATTTTAATTGCGCCAGGGATTGCCTTTTATATAGTAAATTATTCAAAAAATAATTTTCTACTGTCGCAAATTTTAATTACGCCAGGGATTGCCTTTTCTATAGTAAATTATTCAAAAAATAATTTTCTACTGTCGCAAAATTTAATTAAGCCAGGGATTGCCTTTTCTATAGTAAATTATTCAAAAAATAATTTTCTACTGTCGCAACTTTTAATTACGCCAGGGATTGCCTTTTCTATAGTAAATTATTCAAAAAATAATTTTCTACTGTCGCAAATTGTAATTGCGCCAGGGATTGCCTTTTCTTTAGTAAATTATTCAAAAAATAATTTTTTACTGTCGCAAATTTTAAATACGCCATGGATTGCCTTTTCTATAGTAAATTATTCAAAAAATAATTTTATACTGTCGCAAATTTTAAGTGCGCCAGGGATTACCTTTCTACAGTAAATTATTCAAAAAATAATTTTCTACTGTCGCAAATTTTAATTGCGCCAGGGATTGCCTTTTCTATAGTAAATTATTCAAAAAATAATTTTTTACTGTCGCAAATTTTAAATACGCCAGGGATTGCCTTTTCTATAGTAAATTTTGCAAAAAAATAATTTTATACTGTCGCAAATTTTAATTGCGCCAGGGATTGCCTTTTCTATAGTAAATTATTCAAAAAATAATTTTATACTGTCGCAAATTTTAAGTGCGCCAGGGATTGCCTTTTCTATAGTAAATTTTTCAAAAAATAATTTTATACTGTCGCAAATTTTAATTGCGCCAGGGATTGCCTTTTCTATAGTAAATTATTCAAAAAATAATTTTCTACTGTCGCAAATTTTAAGTGCGCCAGGGATTGCCTTTTCTATAGTAAATTATTCAAAAAATAATTTTTTACTGTCGCAAATTTTAAGTGCGCCAGGGATTGCCTTTTCTATAGTAAATTATTCAAAAAATAATTTTCTACTGTCGCAAATTTTAATTACGCCAGGGATTGCCTTTTATATAGTAAATTATTCAAAAAATAATTTTCTACTGTCGCAAATTTTAATTACGCCAGGGATTGCCTTTTCTATAGTAAATTATTCAAAAAATAATTTTCTACTGTCGCAAATTTTAATTACGCCAGGGATTGCCTTTTCTATAGTAAAAATAATTTTTTACTGTCGCAAATTTTAAATACGCCAGGGATTGCCTTTTCTATAGTAAATTATTCAAAAAATAATTTTTTACTGTCGCAAATTTTAAGTGCGCCAGGGATTGCCTTTTCTATAGTAAATTATTCAAAAAATAATTTTCTACTGTCGCAAATTTTAATTATGCCAGGGATTGCCTTTTATATAGTAAATTATTCAAAAAATAATTTTCTACTGTCGCAAATTTTAATTACGCCAGGGATTGCCTTTTCTATAGTAAATTATTCAAAAAATAATTTTCTACTGTCGCAAATTTTAATTACGCCAGGGATTGCCTTTTCTATAGTAAAAATAATTTTTTACTGTCGCAAATTTTAAATACGCCAGGGATTGCCTTTTCTATAGTAAATTATTCAAAAAATAATTTTTTACTGTCGCAAATTTTAAGTGCGCCAGGGATTGCCTTTTCTATAGAAAATTATTCACAAAATTAATTTTTTACTGTCGAAAATTTTAATTACGCCAGGGATTGCCTTTTCTATAGTAAATTTTGCAAAAAATAATTTTATACTGTAGCAAATTTTAATTACGCCAGGGATTGCCTTTTCTATAGTAAATTATTCAAAAAATAATTTTTTACTGTCGCAAATTTCAAATCCGCCAGGGATTGCCTTTTCTATAGTAAATTATTCAAAAAATAATTGTTTACTGTCGCAAATTTTAAATACGCCAGGGATTGCCTTTTCTATAGTAAATTATTCAAAAAATAATTTTTTACTGTCGCAAATTTTAATTACGCCAGGGATTGCCTTTTCTATAGTAAATTATTCAAAAAATAATTTTTTACTGTCGCAAATTTCAAATCCGCCAGGGATTGCCTTTTCTATAGTAAATTATTCAAAAAATAATTTTTTACTATCGCAAGTTTTAATTGCGCCAGGGATTGCCTTTTCTACAGTAAATTTTGCAAAAAATAATTTTATACTGTCGCTAATTTTAATTACGCCAGGGATTGCCTTTTCTATAGTAAACTTTTCAAAAAATAATTTTCTACTGTCGCAAATTTTAATTACGCCAGGGATTGCCTTTTCTATAGTAAATTTCTCACAAAATAATTTTATACTGTCGCAAATTTTAATTACGCCAGGGATTGCCTTTTCTACAGTAAACTTTTCAAAAAATAATTTTTTACTGTCGCAAATTTCAAATCCGCCAGGGATTGCCATTTCTACAGTAAATTTTGCAAAAAATAATTTTTTACTGTTGCAAATTTTAATTGATCCAGGGATTGCCTTTTATATAGTAAATTATTCAAAAAATAATTTTCTACTGTCGCAAATTTTAATTACGCCATTGATTGCCTTTTCTATAGTAAATTATTCAAAACATAATTTTCTACTGTCGCAAATTTTAATTACGCCAGGGATTGCCTTTTCTATAGTAAATTTTTCAAAAAATAATTTTCTACTGTCGCAAATTTTAATTTCGCCAGGGATTGCCTTTTCTATAGTAAATTATTCAAAAAGTAATTTTCTACTGTCGCAAATTTTAATTACGCCAGGGATTGCCTTTTCTATAGTAAATTATTCAAAAAATAATTTTCTACTGTCGCAAATTGTAATTGCGCCAGGGATTGCCTTTTCTATAGTAAATTATTCAAAAAATAATTTTTTACTGTCGCAAATTTTAAATACGCCAGGGATTGTCTTTTCTATAGTAAATTATTCAAAAAATAATTTTATACTGTCGCAAATTTTAAGTGCGCCAGGGATTGCCTTTCTACAGTAAATTATTCAAAAAATAATTTTCTACTGTCGCAAATTTTAATTGCGCCAGGGATTGCCTTTTCTATAGTAAATTATTCAAAAAATAATTTTTTACTGTCGCAAATTTTAAATACGCCAGGGATTGCCTATTCTATAGTAAATTTTGCAAAAAAAACAATTTTATACTGTCGCAAATTTTAATTGCGCCAGGGATTGCCTTTTCTATAGTAAATTATTCAAAAAATAATTTTATACTGTCGCAAATTTTAAGTGCGCCAGGGATTGCCTTTTCTATAGTAAATTTTTCAAAAAATAATTTTAAACTGTCGCAAATTTTAATTGCGCCAGGGATTGCCTTTTCTATAGTAAATTATTCAAAAAATAATTTTCTACTGTCGCAAATTTTAAGTGCGCCAGGGATTGGCTTTTCTATAGTAAATTATTCAAAAAATAATTTTTTACTGTCGCAAATTTTAAGTGCGCCAGGGATTGCCTTTTCTATAGTAAATTATTCAAAAAATAATTTTCTACTGTCGCAAATTTTAATTACGCCAGGGATTGCCTTTTATATAGTAAATTATTCAAAAAATAGTTTTCTACTGTCGCAAATTTTAATTACGCCAGGGATTGCCTTTCTATAGTAAATTATTCAAAAAATAATTTTCTACTGTCGCAAATTTTAATTACGCCAGGGATTGCCTTTTCTATAGTAAAAATAATTTTTTACTGTCGCAAATTTTAAATACGCCAGGGATTGCCTTTTCTATAGTAAATTATTCAAAAAATAATTTTTTACTATCGCAAATTTTAGTTGCGCCAGGGATTGCCTTTTCTACAGTAAATTTTTCAAAATATTAATTTTTTACTGTCGAAAATTTTAATTACGCCAGGGATTGCCTTTTCTATAGTAAATTTTGCAAAAAATAATTTTATACTGTCGCAAATTTTAATTACGCCAGGGATTGCCTTTTCTATAGTAAATTATTCAAAAAATAATTTTTTACTGTCGCAAATTTCAAATCCGCCAGGGATTGCCTTTTCTATAGTAAATTATTCAAAAAATAATTTTTTACTGTCGCAAATTTTAAATACGCCAGGGATTGCCTGTTCTATAGTAAATTATTCAAAAAATAATTTTTTACTGTCGCAAATTTTAATTACGCCAGGGATTGCCTTTTCTATAGTAAATTATTCAAAAAATAATTTTTTACTGTCGCAAATTTCAAATCCGCCAGGGATTGCCTTTTCTATAGTAAACTTTTCAAAAAATAATTTTTTACTGTCGCAAATTTCAAATCCGCCAGGGATTGCCATTTCTACAGTAAATTTTGCAAAAAATAGTTTTTTACTGTTGCAAATTTTAATTGCGCCAGGGATTGCCTTTTATATAGTAAATTATTCAAAAAATAATTTTCTACTGTCGCAAATTTTAATTACGCCAGGGATTGCCTTTTCTATAGTAAATTATTCAAAAAATAATTTTGTACTGTCGCAAATTTTAATTACGCCAGGGATTGCCTTTTCTATAGTAAATTATTCAAAAAATAATTTTCTACTGTCGCAAATTTTAATTACGCCAGGGATTACCTTTTCTATAGTAAATTATTCAAAAAATAATTTTCTACTGTCGCAAATTTTAATTACGCCAGGGATTGCCTTTTCTATAGTAAATTATTCAAAAAATAATTTTCTACTGTCGCAAATTGTAATTGCGCCAGGGATTGCCTTTTCTATATTAAATTATTCAAAAAATAATTTTTTACTGTCGCAAATTTTAAATACGCCAGGGATTGCCTTTTCTATAGTAAATTATTCAAAAAATAATTTTATACTGTCGCAAATTTTAAGTGCGCCAGGGATTGCCTTTCTACAGTAAATTATTCAAAAAATAATTTTCTACTGTCGCAAATTTTAATTGCGCCAGGGATTGCCTTTTCTATAGTAAATTATTCAAAAAATAGTTTTTTACTGTCGCAAATTTTAAATACGCCAGGGATTGCCTTTTCTATAGTAAATTTTGCAAAAAAATAATTTTATACTGTCGCAAATTTTAATTGCGCCAGGGGTTGCCTTTTCTATAGTAAATTATTCAAAAAATAATTTTATACTGTCGCAAATTTTAAGTGCGCCAGGGATTGCCTTTTCTATAGTAAATTTTTCAAAAAATAATTTTATACTGTCGCAAATTTTAATTGCGCCAGGGATTGCCTTTTCTATAGTAAATTATTCAAAAAATAATTTTCTACTGTCGCAAATTTTAAGTGCGCCAGGGATTGCCTTTTCTATAGTAAATTATTCAAAAAATAATTTTTTACTGTCGCAAATTTTAAGTGCGCCAGGGATTGCCTTTTCTATAGTAAATTATTCAAAAAATAATGTTCTACTGTCGCAAATTTTAATTACGCCAGGGATTGCCTTTTATATAGTAAATTATTCAAAAAATAATTTTCTACTGTCGCAAATTTTAATTACGCCAGGGATTGCCTTTTCTATAGTAAATTATTCAAAAAATAATTTTCTACTGTCGCAAATTTTAATTACGCCAGGAATTGCCTTTTCTATAGTAAAAATAATTTTTTACTGTCGCAAATTTTAAATACGCCAGGGATTGCCTTTTCTGTAGTAAATTATTCAAAAAATAATTTTTTACTATCGCAAATTTTAATTGCGCCAGGGATGGCCTTTTCTACAGTAAATTTTTCAAAATATTAATTTTTTACTGTCGAAAATTTTAATTACGCCAGGGATTGCCTTTTCTATAGTAAATTTTGCAAAAAATAATTTTATACTGTCGCAAATTTTAATTACGCCAGGGATTGCCTTTTCTATAGTAAATTATTCAAAAAATAATTTTTTACTGTCGCAAATTTCAAATCCGCCAGGGATTTCTATAGTAAATTATTCAAAAAATAATTTTTTACTGTCGCAAATTTTAAATACGCCAGGGATTGCCTTTTCTATAGTAAATTATTCAAAAAATAATTTTTTACTGTCGCAAATTTTAATTACGCCAGGGATTGCCTTTTCTATAGTAAATTATTCAAAAAATAATTTTTTACTGTCGCAAATTTCAAATCCGCCAGGGATTGCCTTTTCTATAGTAAATTATTCAAAAAATAATTTTTTACTATCGCAAGTTTTAATTGCGCCAGGGATTGACTTTTCTACAGTAAATTTTGCAAAAAATAATTTTATACTGTCGCAAATTTTAATTTCGCCAGGGATTGCCGTTTCTATAGTAAACTTTTCAAAAAATAATTTTCTACTGTCGCAAATTTTAATTACGCCAGGGATTGCCTTTTCTATAGTAAATTTCTCACAAAATAATTTTATACTGTCGCAAATTTTAATTTGGCCAGGGATTGCCTTTTCTATAGTAAACTTTTCAAAAAATAATGTTTTACTGTCGCAAATTTCAAATCCGCCAGGGATTGCCATTTCTACAGTAAATTTTGCAAAAAAATAATTTTTTACTGTTGCAAATTTTAATTGCGCCAGGGATTGCCTTTTCTATAGTAAATTATTCAAAAAATAATTTTCTACTGTCGCAAATTTTAATTGCGCCAGGGATTGCCTTTTCTATAGTAAATTATTCAAAAAATAATTTTCAACTGTCGCAAATTTTAATTACGCCAGGGATTGCCTTTTCTATAGTAAATTATTCAAAAAATAATTTTTTACTGTCGCAAATTTTAAATACGCCAGGGATTGCCTTTTCTATAGTAAATCATTCAAAAAATAATTTTCTACTGTCGCAAATTTTAATTACGCCAGGGATTGCCTTTTCTATAGTAAATTATTCAAAAAATAATTTTATACTATCGCAAATTTTAATTTCGCCAGGGATTGCCTTTTCTATAGTAAATTTTTCAAAAAATAATTTTATACTGTCGCAAATTTTAATTGCGCCAGGGATTGCCTTTTCTATAGTAAATTATTCAAAAAATAATTTTCTACTGCCGCAAATTTTAAGTGCGCCAGGGATTGCCTTTTCTATAGTAAATTATTCAAAAAATAATTTTTTACTGTCGCAAATTTTAATTGCGCCAGGGATTGCCTTTTCTATAGTAAATTATTCAAAAAATAATTTTATACTGTCGCAAATTTTAAGTGCGCCAGGGATTGCCTTTTCTATAGTAAATTTTTCAAAAAATAATTTTATACTGTCGCAAATTTTAATTGCGCCAGGCATTGCCTTTTCTATAGTAAATTATTCAAAAAATAATTTTCTACTGTCGCAAATTTTAAGTGCGCCAGGGATTGCCTTTTCTATAGTAAATTATTCAAAAAATAATTTTTTACTGTCGCAAATTTTAAGTGCGCCAGGGATTGCCTTTTCTATAGTAAATTATTCAAAAAATAATTTTCTACTGTCGCAAATTTTAATTACGCCAGGGATTGCCTTTTATATAGTAAATTATTCAAAAAATAATTTTCTACTGTCGCAAATTTTAATTACGCCAGGGATTGCCTTTTCTATAGTAAATTATTCAAAAAAAATTTTCTACTGTCGCAAATTTTAATTACGCCAGGGATTGCCTTTTCTATAGTAAAAATAATTTTTTACTGTCGCAAATTTTAAATACGCCAGGGATTGCCTTTTCTATAGTAAATTATTCAAAAAATAATTTTTTACTATCGCAAATTTTAATTGCGCCCGGGATTGCCTTTTCTACAGTAAATTTTTCAAAATATGAATTTTTTACTGTCGAAAATTTTAATTACGCCAGGGATTGCCTTTTCTATAGTAAATTTTGCAAAAAATAATTTTATACTGTCGCAAATTTTAATTACGCCAGGGATTGCCTTTTCTGTAGTAAATTATTCAAAAAATAATTTTTTACTGTCGCAAATTTCAAATCCGCCAGGGATTGCCTTTTCTATAGTAAATTATTCAAAAAATAATTTTTTACTGTCGCAAATTTTAAATACGCCAGGGATTGCCTTTTCTATAGTAAATTATTCAAAAAATAATTTTTTACTGTCGCAAATTTTAATTACGCCAGGGATTGCTTTTCTATAGTAAATCATTCAAAAAATAATTTTCTACTGTCGCAAATTTTAATTACGCCAGGGATTGCCTTTTCTATAGTAAATTATTCAAAAAATAATTTTATACTATCGCAAATTTTAATTTCGCCAGGGATTGCCTTTTCTATAGTAAATTTTTCAAAAAATAATTTTATACTGTCGCAAATTTTAATTGCGCCAGGGATTGCCTTTTCTATAGTAAATTATTCAAAAAATAATTTTCTACTGTCGCAAATTTTAAGTGCGCCAGGGATTGCCTTTTTTATGGTAAATTATTCAAAAAATAATTTTTTACTGTCGCAAATTTTAATTGCGCCAGGGATTGCCTTTTCTATAGTAAATTATTCAAAAAATAATTTTATACTGTCGCAAATTTTAAGTGCGCCAGGGATTGCCTTTTCTATAGTAAATTTTTCAAAAAATAATTTTATACTGTCGCAAATTTTAATTGCGCCAGGCATTGCCTTTTCTATAGTAAATTATTCAAAAAATAATTTTCTACTGTCGCAAATTTTAAGTGCGCCAGGGATTGCCTTTTCTATAGTAAATTATTCAAAAAATAATTTTTTACTGTCGCAAATTTTAAGTGCGCCAGGGATTGCCTTTTCTATAGTAAATTATTCAAAAAATAATTTTCTACTGTCGCAAATTTTAATTACGCCAGGGATTGCCTTTTATATAGTAAATTATTCAAAAAATAATTTTCTACTGTCGCAAATTTTAATTACGCCAGGGATTGCCTTTTCTATAGTAAATTATTCAAAAAAAATTTTCTACTGTCGCAAATTTTAATTACGCCAGGGATTGCCTTTTCTATAGTAAAAATAATTTTTTACTGTCGCAAATTTTAAATACGCCAGGGATTGCCTTTTCTATAGTAAATTATTCAAAAAATAATTTTTTACTATCGCAAATTTTAATTGCGCCCGGGATTGCCTTTTCTACAGTAAATTTTTCAAAATATGAATTTTTTACTGTCGAAAATTTTAATTACGCCAGGGATTGCCTTTTCTATAGTAAATTTTGCAAAAAATAATTTTATACTGTCGCAAATTTTAATTACGCCAGGGATTGCCTTTTCTATAGTAAATTATTCAAAAAATAATTTTTTACTGTCGCAAATTTCAAATCCGCCAGGGATTGCCTTTTCTATAGTAAATTATTCAAAAAATAATTTTTTACTGTCGCAAATTTTAAATACGCCAGGGATTGCCTTTTCTATAGTAAATTATTCAAAAAATAATTTTTTACTGTCGCAAATTTTAATTACGCCAGGGATTGCTTTTCTATAGTAAATTATTCAAAAAATAATTTTTTACTGTTGCAAATTTCAAATCCGCCAGGGATTGCCTTTTCTATAGTAAATTATTCAAAAAATAATTTTTTACTATCGCAAGTTTTAATTGCGCCAGGGATTGCCTTTTCTACAGTAAATTTTGCAAAAAATAATTTTATACTGTCGCAAATTTTAATTACGCCAGGGATTGCCTTTTCTATAGTAAACTTTTCAAAAAATAATTTTCTACTGTCGCAAATTTTAATTACGCCAGGGATTGCCTTTTCTATAGAAAATTTCTCACAAAATAATTTTATACTGTCGCAAATTTTAATTACGCCAGGGATTGCCTTTTCTATAGTGAACTTTTCAAAAAATAATTTTTTACTGTCGCAAATTTCAAATCCGCCAGGGATTGCCATTTCTACAGTAAATTTTGCAAAAAATAATTTTTTACTGTTGCAAATTTTAATTTCGCCAGGGATTGCCTTTTCTATAGTAAATTATTCAAAAAATAATTTTATACTGTCGCAAATTTTAATTGCGCCAGGGATTGCCTTTTCTATAGTAAATTATTCAAAAAATAATTTTCAACTGTCGCAAATTTTAATTACGCCAGGGATTGCCTTTTCTATAGTAAATTAGTCAAAAAATAATTTTTTACTGTCGCAAATTTTAAATACGCCAGGGATTGCCTTTTCTATAGTAAATCATTCAAAAAATAATTTTCTAGTGTCGCAAATTTTAATTACGCCAGGGATTGCCTTTTCTATAGTAAATTATTCAAAAAATAATTTTCTACAGTCGCAAATTTTAATCACGCCAGGGATTGCCTTTTCTATAGTAAATTATTCAAAAAATAATTTTCAACTGTCGCAAATTTTAATTACGCCAGGGATTGCCTTTTCTATAGTAAATTAGTCAAAAAATAATTTTTTACTGTCGCAAATATTAATTATTCCAGGGATTGCCTTTTCTATAGTAAATTATTCAAAAAATAATTTTCTACTGTCGCAAATTTTAATTACGCCAGGGATTGCCTTTTCTATAGTAAACTATTCAAAAAATAATTTTCTACTGTCGCAAATTGTAATTGCGCCAGGGATTGCCTTTTCTATAGTAAATTATTCAAAAAATAATTTTTTACTGTCGCAAATTTTAAATACGCCAGGGATTGCCTTTTCTATAGTAAATTATTCAAAAAATAATTTTATACTGTCGCAAATTTTAAGTGCGCCAGGGATTGCCTTTCTACAGTAAATTATTCAAAAAATAATTTTCTACTGTCGCAAATTTTAATTGCGCCAGGGATTGCCTTTTCTATAGTAAATTATTCAAAAAATAATTTCTTACTGTCGCAAATTTTAAATACGCCAGGGATTGCCTTTTCTATAGTAAATTTTGCAAAAAAATAATTTTTTACTGTCGCAAATTTTAAATATCCCAGGGATTGCCTTTTCTATAGTAAATTTCTCACAAATTAATTTTTTGCTGTCGCAAATTTTAAATACGCCAGGGATTGCCTTTTCTATAGTAAATTATTCAAAAAATAATTTTCTACTGTCGCAAATTTTAATTACGCCAGGGATTGCCTTTTCTATAGTAAATTATTCAAAAAATAATTTTATACTGTCGCAAATTTTAATTACGCCAGGGATTGCCTTTTATATAGTAAATTATTCAAAAAATAATTTTCTACTGTCGCAAATTTTAATTACGCCAGGGATTGCCTTTTCTATAGTAAATTATTCAAAAAATAATTTTCAACTGTCGCAAATTTTAATTACGCCAGGGATTGCCTTTTTCTATAGTAAATTATTCAAAAAATAATTTTTTACTGTCGCAAATTTTAATTACGCCAGGGATTGCCTTTTCTATAGTAAATTATTCAAAAAAATAATTTTCAACTGTCGCAAATTTTAAATATCCCAGGGATTGCCTTTTCTATAGTAAATTTCTCACAAATTAATTTCTTACTGTCGCAAATTTTAATTACGCCAGGAATTGCCTTTTCTATAGTAAATTTTGCAAAAAATAATTTTATACTGTCGCAAGTTTTAATTACGCCAGGGATTGCCTTTTCTATAGTAAATTATTCAAAAAATAATTTTCTACTGTCGCAAATTTTAATTACGCCAGGGATTGCCTTTTCTATAGTAAATTATTCAAAAAATAATTATATACTGTCGCAAATTTTAAGTGCGCCAGGGATTGCCTTTTCTATAGTAAATTATTCAAAAAATAATTTTATACTGTCGCAAATTTTAATTACGCCAGGGATTGCCTTTTCTATAGTAAATTATTCAAAAAATAATTATATACTGTCGCAAATTTTAAGTGCGCCAGGGATTGCCTTTTCTATAGTAAATTATTCAAAAAATAATTTTATACTGTCTCAAATTTTAATTGCGCCAGGGATTGCCTTTTCTACAGTAAATTATTCAAAAAATAATTTTCTACTGTCGCAAATTTTAATTACGCCAGGGATTGCCTTTTCTATAGTAAATTATTCAAAAAATAATTTTCAACTGTCGCAAATTTTAAATATCCCAGGGATGGCCTTTTCTATAGTAAATTTCTCACAAATTAATTTCTTACTGTCGCAAATTTTAATTACGCCAGGGATTGCCTTTTCTATAGTAAATTATTCAAAAAATAATTTTCTACTGTCGCAAATTTTAATTACGACAGGGATTGCCTTTTCTATAGTAAATTATTCAAAAAATAATTTTCTACTGTCGCAAATTTTAATTACGCCAGGGATTGCCTTTTCTATAGTAAATTATTCAAAAAATAATTTTATACTGTCGCAAATTTTAATTACGCCAGGGATTGCCTTTTCTATAGTAAATTATTCAAAAAATAATTTTCTACTCTCGCAAATTTTAATGACGCCAGGGATTGCCTTTTCTATAGTAAATTATTCAAAAAATAATTTTCAACTGTCGCAAATTTTAATTAAGCCAGGGCTTGCCTTTTCTATAGTAAATTATTCAAAAAATAATTTTTTACTGTCGCAAATTTTAATTACGCCAGGGATTGCCTTTTCTATAGTAAATTATTCAAAAAATAATTTTCAACTGTCGCAAATTTTAAATATCGCAGGGATTGCCTTTTCTATAGTAAATTTCTCACAAATTAATTTCTTACTGTCGCAAATTTTAATTACGCCAGGGATTGCCTTTTCTATAGTAAATTTTGCAAAAAATAATTTTATACTGTCGCAAATTTTAATTACGCCAGGGATTGCCTTTTCTATAGTAAATTATTCAAAAAATAATTTTCTACTGTCGCAAATTTTAATTACGCCAGGAATTGCCTTTTCTATAGTAAATTATTCAAAAAATAATTTTATACTGTCGCAAATTTTAAGTGCGCCAGGGATTGCCTTTTCTATAGTAAATTATTCAAAAAATAATTTTATACTGTCGCAAATTTTAATTACGCCAGGGATTGCCTTTTCTATAGTAAATTATTCAAAAAATAATTTTATACTGTCGCAAATTTTAAGTGCGCCAGGGATTGCCTTTTCTGTAGTAAATTTTGCAAAAAATAATTTTTTACTGTCGCCAATTTTAATTGCGCCAGGGATTGCCTTTTCTATAGTAAATTATTCAAAAAATAATTTTCAACTGTCGCAAATTTTAATTACGCCAGGGATTGCCTTTTCTATAGTAAATTATTCAAAAAATAATTTTCTACTCTCGCAAATTTTAATTACGCCAGGGATTGCCTTTTCTATAGTAAATTATTCAAAAAATAATTTTTTACTGTCGCAAATTTCAAATCCGCCAGGGATTGCCTTTTCTATAGTAAATTATTCAAAAAATAATTTTTTACTTACGCAAGTTTTAATTGCGCCAGGGATTGCCTTTTCTACAGTAAATTTTGCAAAAAATAATTTTATACTGTCGCAAATTTTAATTACGCCAGGGATTGCCTTTTCTATAGTAAATTATTCAAAAAATAATTTTCTACTGTCGCAAATTTTAATTACGCCAGGAATTGCCTTTTCTATAGTAAATTATTCAAAAAATAATTTTATACTGTCGCAAATTTTAAGTGCGCCAGGGATTGCCTTTTCTATAGTAAATTATTCAAAAAATAATTTTATACTGTCGCAAATTTTAATTACGCCAGGGATTGCCTTTTCTATAGTAAATTATTCAAAAAATAATTTTATACTGTCGCAAATTTTAAGTGCGCCAGGGATTGCCTTTTCTGTAGTAAATTTTGCAAAAAATAATTTTTTACTGTCGCCAATTTTAATTGCGCCAGGGATTGCCTTTTCTATAGTAAATTATTCAAAAAATAATTTTCAACTGTCGCAAATTTTAATTACGCCAGGGATTGCCTTTTCTATAGTAAATTATTCAAAAAATAATTTTCTACTCTCGCAAATTTTAATTACGCCAGGGATTGCCTTTTCTATAGTAAATTATTCAAAAAATAATTTTTTACTGTCGCAAATTTCAAATCCGCCAGGGATTGCCTTTTCTGTAGTAAATTATTCAAAAAATAATTTTTTACTTACGCAAGTTTTAATTGCGCCAGGGATTGCCTTTTCTACAGTAAATTTTGCAAAAAATAATTTTATACTGTCGCAAATTTTAATTACGCCAGGGATTGCCTTTTCTATAGTAAACTTTTCAAAAAATAATTTTCTACTGTCTCAAATTTTAATTACGCCAGGGATTGCCTTTTTTATAGTAAATTTCTCACAAAATAATTTTCTATTGTCGCAAATTTTAATTACGCCAGGGATTGCCTTTTCTATAGTAAATTATTCAAAAAATAATTTTATACTGTCGCAAATTTTAATTACGCCAGGGATTGCCTTTTCTATAGTAAATTATTCAAAAAATAATTTTCTACTGTCGCAAATTTTAATTACGCCAGGGATTGCCTTTTCTCTAGTAAATTATTCAAAAAATAATTTTCTACTGTCGCCAATTTTAATTACGCCAGGGATTGCCTTTTCTATAGTAAATTATTCAAAAAATAATTTTCTACTGTCGCAAATTGTAATTGCGCCAGGGATTGCCTTTTCTATAGTAAATTATTCAAAAAATAATTTTTTACTGTCGCAAATTTTAAATACGCCAGGGATTGCCTTTTCTATAGTAAATTATTCAAAAAATAATTTTATACTGTCGCAAATTTTAAGTGCGCCAGGGATTGCCTTTTCTGTAGTAAATTTTGCAAAAAATAATTTTTTACTGTCGCCAATTTTAAGTGCGCCAGGGATTGCCTTTTCTATAGTAAATTATTCAAAAAATAATTTTATACTGTCGCAAATTTTAAGTGCGCCAGGGATTGCCTTTTCTGTAGTAAATTTTGCAAAAAATAATTTTTTACTGTCGCCAATTTTAATTGCGCCAGGGATTGCCTTTTCTATAGTAAATTATTCAAAAAATAATTTTCAACTGTCGCAAATTTTAATTACGCCAGGGATTGCCTTTTCTATAGTAAATTATTCAAAAAATAATTTTCTACTCTCGCAAATTTTAATTACGCCAGGGATTGCCTTTTCTATAGTAAATTATTCAAAAAATAATTTTTTACTGTCGCAAATTTCAAATCCGCCAGGGATTGCCTTTTCTATAGTAAATTATTCAAAAAATAATTTTTTACTTACGCAAGTTTTAATTGCGCCAGGGATTGCCTTTTCTACAGTAAATTTTGCAAAAAATAATTTTATACTGTCGCAAATTTTAATTACGCCAAGGATTGCCTTTTCTATAGTAAACTTTTCAAAAAATAATTTTCTACTGTCTCAAATTTTAATTACGCCAGGGATTGCCTTTTTTATAGTAAATTTCTCACAAAATAATTTTCTATTGTCGCAAATTTTAATTACGCCAGGGATTGCCTTTTCTATAGTAAATTATTCAAAAAATAATTTTATACTGTCGCAAATTTTAATTACGCCAGGGATTGCCTTTTCTATAGTAAATTATTCAAAAAATAATTTTCTACTGTCGCAAATTTTAATTACGCCAGGGATTGCCTTTTCTCTAGTAAATTATTCAAAAAATAATTTTCTACTGTCGCCAATTTTAATTACGCCAGGGATTGCCTTTTCTATAGTAAATTATTCAAAAAATAATTTTCTACTGTCGCAAATTGTAATTGCGCCAGGGATTGCCTTTTCTATAGTAAATTATTCAAAAAATAATTTTTTACTGTCGCAAATTTTAAATACGCCAGGGATTGCCTTTTCTATAGTAAATTATTCAAAAAATAATTTTATACTGTCGCAAATTTTAAGTGCGCCAGGGATTGCCTTTCTACAGTAAATTATTCAAAAAATTATTTTCTACTGTCGCAAATTTTAATTGCGCCAGGGATTGCCTTTTCTATAGTAAATTATTCAAAAAATAATTTTTTACTGTCGCAAATTTTAAATACGCCAGGGATTGCCTTTTCTATAGTAAATTTTGCAAAAAAAATAATTTTTTACTGTCGCAAATTTTAAATATCCCAGGGATTGATTTTTCTATAGTAAATTATTCAAAAAATAATTTTCTACTCTCGCAAATTTTAATTACGCCAGGGATTGCCTTTTCTATAGTAAATTATTCAAAAAATAATTTTCAACTGTCGCAAATTTTAATTGCGCCAGGGATTGCCTTTTCTATAGTAAATTATTCAAAAAATAATTTTATACAGTCGCAAATTTTAATTACGCCTGGGATTGCCTTTTCTATAGTAAATTATTCAAAAAATAATTTTCTACTGTCGCAAATTTTAATTACGCCAGGGATTGCCTTTTCTATAGTAAATTATTCAAAAAATAATTTTCAACTGTCGCAAATTTTAATTACGCCAGGGATTGCCTTTTCTATAGTAAATTATTTAAAAAATAATGTTTTACTGTCGCAAATTTTAATTACGCCAGGGATTGCCTTTTCTATAGTAAATTATTCAAAAAATAATTTTCAACTGTCGCAAATTTTATTACGCCAGGGATTGCCTTTTCTATAGTAAATTATTCAAAACATAATTTTCTACTGTCGCAAATTTTAATTACGCCAGGGATTGCCTTTTCTATAGTAAATTACTCAAAAAATAATTATATACTGTAGCAAATTTTAAGTGCGCCAGGGATTGCCTTTTCTATAGTAAATTATTCAAAAAATAATTTTATACTGTCGCAAATTTTAATTACGCCAGGGATTGCTTTTTCTATAGTAAATTATTCAAAAAATAATTATATACTGTCGCAAATTTTAAGTTCGCCAGGGATTGCCTTTTCTATAGTAAATTATTCAAAAAGTAATTTTATACTGTCGCAAATTTTAATTGCGCCAGGGATTGCCTTTTCTACAGTAAATTATTCAAAAAATAATTTTCTACTGTCGCAAATTTTAATTACGCCAGGGATTGCCTTTTCTATAGTAAATTATTCAAAAAATAATTTTCAACTGTCGCAGATTTTAATTACGCCAGGGATTGCCTTTTCTATAGTAAATTATTCAAAAAATAATTTTATACTGTCGCAAATTTTAATTACGCCAGGGATTGCTTTTTCTATAGTAAATTATTCAAAAAATAATTATATACTGTCGCAAATTTTAAGTGCGCCAGGGATTGCCTTTTCTATAGTAAATTATTCAAAAAGTAATTTTATACTGTCGCAAATTTTAATTGCGCCAGGGATTGCCTTTTCTACAGTAAATTATTCAAAAAATAATTTTCTACTGTCGCAAATTTTAAATACGCCAGGGATTGCCTTTTCTATAGTAAATTATTCAAAAAATAATTTTTTACTGTCGCAAATTTTAAGGGCGCCAGGGATTGCCTTTTCTATAGTAAATTATTCAAAAAATAATTTTATACTGTCGCAAATTTTATTACGCCAGGGATTGCCTTTTCTATAGTAAATTATTCAAAAAATAATTTTCTACTGTCGCAAATTTTAATTACGCCAGGGATTGCCTTTTCTATAGTAAATTATTCAAAAAATAATTATATACTGTCGCAAATTTTAAGTGCGCCAGGGATTGCCTTTTCTATAGTAAATTATTCAAAAAATAATTTTATACTGTCGCAAATTTTAATTACGCCAGGGATTGCCTTTTCTATAGTAAATTATTCAAAAAATAATTATATAATGTCGCAAATTTTAAGTGCGCCAGGGATTGCCTTTTCTATAGTAAATTATTCAAAAAATAATTTTATACTGTCGCAAATTTTAATTGCGCCAGGGATTGCCTTTTCTACAGTAAATTATTCAAAAAATAATTTTCTACTGTCGCAAATTTTAATTACGCCAGGGATGGCCTTTTCTATAGTAAATTATTCAAAAAATAATTTTCAACTGTCGCAAATTTTAATTACGCCAGGGATTGCCTTTTCTATAGTAAATTATTCAAAAAATAATTTTTTACTTTCGCAAATTTTAAATACGCCAGGGATTGCCTTTTCTATAGTAAATTATTCAAAAAATAATTTTTTACTGTCGCAAATTTTAAGTGCGCCAGGGATTGCCTTTTCTATAGTAAATTATTCAAAAAATAATTTTATACTGTCGCAAAATTTTAATTACGCAAGGGATTGCCTTTTCTATAGTAAATTATTCAAAAAATAATTTTATACTGTCGCAAATTTTAAGTGCGCCAGGGATTGCCTTTTCTATAGTAAATTTTGCAAAAAATAATTTTTTACTGTCGCAAATTTTAATTGCGCCAGGGATTGCCTTTTCTACAGTAAATTATTCAAAAAATAATTTTCTATTGTCGCAAATTTTAATTACGCCAGGGATTGCCTTTTCTATAGTAAATTATTCAAAAAATAATTTTCAACTGTCGCAAATTTTAAATATCCCAGGGATTGCCTTTTCTATAGTAAATTTCTCACAAATTAATTTCTTACTGTCGCAAATTTTAATTACGCCAGGGATTGCCTTTTCTATAGTAAATTATTCAAAAAATAATTTTCTACTGTCGCAAATTTTAATTACGCCAGGGATTGCCTTTTCTATAGTAAATTATTCAAAAAATAATTTTCTACTGTCGCAAATTTTAATTACGCCAGGGATTGCCTTTTCTATAGTAAATTATTCAAAAAATAATTTTCAACTGTCGCAAATTTTAATTACACCAGGGATTGCCTTTTCTATAGTAAATTATTCAAAAAATAATTTTCAACTGTCGCAAATTTTAATTACGCCAGGGATTGCCTTTTCTATAGTAAATTATTCAAAAATAATTTTTTACTGTCGCAAATTTTAATTACGCCAGGGATTGCCTTTTCTATAGTAAATTATTCAAAAAATAATTTTCAACTGTCGCAAATTTTAAATATCCCAGGGATTGCCTTTTCTATAGTAAATTTCTCACAAATTAATTTCTTACTGTCGCAAATTTTAATTACGCCAGGGATTGCCTTTTCTATAGTAAATTTTGCAAAAAATAATTTTATACTGTCGCAAATTTTAATTACGCCAGGGATTGCCTTTTCTATAGTAAATTATTCAAAAAATAATTTTCTACTGTCGCAAATTTTAATTACGGCAGGGACTGCCTTTTCTACAGTAAATTATTCAAAAAATAATTTTATACTGTCGCAAATTTTAAGTGCGCCAGGGATTGCCTTTTCTATAGTAAATTTTGCAAAAAATAATTTTTTACTGTCGCAAATTTTAATTACGCCAGGGACTGCCTTTTCTATAGTAAATTATTCAAAAAATAATTTTATACTGTCGCAAATTTTAATTACGCCAGGGATTGCCTTTTCTATAGTAAATTATTCAAAAAATAATTTTCTATTGTCGCAAATTTTAATTACGCCAGGGATTGCCTTTTCTATAGTAAATTATTCAAAAAATAATTTTCAACTGTCGCAAATTTTAAATATCCCAGGGATTGCCTTTTCTATAGTAAATTTCTTACTGTCGCAAATTTTAATTACGCCAGGGATTGCCTTTTCTATAGTAAATTATTCAAAAAATAATTTTCTACTGTCTCAAATTTTAATTACGCCAGGGATTGCCTTTTCTATAGTAAATTATTCAAAAAATAATTTTCTACTGTCGCAAATTTTAATTACGCCAGGGATTGCCTTTTCTATAGTAAATTATTCAAAAAATAATTTTATACTGTCGCAAATTTTAAGTGCGCCAGGGATTGCCTTTTCTATAGTAAATTATTCAAAAAATAATTTTCAACTGTCGCAAATTTTAATTACGCCAGGGATTGCCTTTTCTATAGTAAATTATTCAAAAAATAATTTTTTACTGTCGCAAATTTTAAATACGCCAAGGATTGCCTTTTCTATAGTAAATTATTCAAAAAATAATTTTCAACTGTCGCAAATTTTAATTACGCCAGGGATTGCCTTTTCTATAGTAAATTATTCAAAAAATAATTTTTTACTGTCGCAAATTTTAAATACGCCAAGGATTGCCTTTTCTATAGTAAATTATTCTAAAAATAATTTTTTACTGTCTCAAATTTTAAGTGCGCCAGGGATTGCCTTTTCTATAGTAAATTATTCAAAAAATAATTTTATACTGTCGCAAATTTTAATTACGCCAAGGATTGCCTTTTCTATAGTAAATTTTGCAAAAAATAATTTTTTACTGTCGCAAATTTTAATTGCGCCAGGGATTGCCTTTTCTACAGTAAATTATTCAAAAAATAATTTTCTATTGTCGCAAATTTTAATTACGCCAGGGATTGCCTTTTCTATAGTAAATTATTCAAAAAATAATTTTCAACTGTCGCAAATTTTAAATATCCCAGGGATTGCCTTTTCTATAGTAAATTTCTTACTGTCGCAAATTTTAATTACGCCAGGGATTGCCTTTTCTATAGTAAATTATTCAAAAAATAATTTTCTACTGTCTCAAATTTTAATTACGCCAGGGATTGCCTTTTCTATAGTAAATTATTCAAAAAATAATTTTCTACTGTCGCAAATTTTAATTACGCCAGGGATTGCCTTTTCTATAGTAAATTATTCAAAAAATAATTTTATACTGTCGCAAATTTTAATTACGCCAGGGATTGCCTTTTCTATAGTAAATTATTCAAAAAATAATTTTCTATTCTCGCAAATTTTAATTACGCCAGGGATTGCCTTTTCTATAGTAAATTATTCAAAAAATAACTTTCAACTGTCGCAAATTTTAATTACCCCAGGGATTGCCTTTTCTATAGTAAATTATTCAAAAAATAATTTTTTACTGTCGCAAATTTTAATTACGCCAGGGATTGCCTTTTCTATAGTAAATTATTCAAAAAATAATTTTCAACTGTCGCAAATTTTAAATATCCCAGGGATTGCCTTTTCTATAGTAAATTTCTCACAAATTAATTTCTTACTGTCGCAAATTTTAATTACGCCAGGGATTGCCTTTTCTATAGTAAATTTTGCAAAAAATAATTTTATACTGTCGCAAATTTTAATTACGCCAGGGATTGCCTTTTCTATAGTAAATTATTCAAAAAATAATTTTCTACTTTCGCAAATTTTAATTACGCCAGGGATTGCCTTTTCTATAGTAAATTATTCAAAAAATAATTTTATACTGTCGCAAATTTTAAGTGCGCCAGGGATTGCCTTTTCTATAGTAAATTATTCAAAAAATAATTTTATACTGTCGCAAATTTTAATTACGCCAGGGATTGCCTTTTCTATAGTAAATTATTCAAAAAATAATTTTATACTGTCGCAAATTTTAAGTGCGCCAAGGATTGCCTTTTCTATAGTAAATTTTGCAAAAAATAATTTTTTACTGTCGCAAATTTTAATTGCGCCAGGGATTGCCTTTTCTACAGTAAATTATTCAAAAAATAATTTTCTACTGTCGCAAATTTTAAATACGCCAGGAATTGCCTTTTCTATAGTAAATTATTCAAAAAATAATTTTCAACTGTCGCAAATTTTAATTACGCCAGGGATTGCCTTTTATATAGTAAATTATTCAAAAAATAATTTTCAACTGTCGCAAATTTTAAATATCCCAGGGATTGCCTTTTCTATAGTAAATTTCTCACAAATTAATTTCTTACTGTCGCAAATTTTAATTACGCCAGGGATTGCCTTTTCTATAGTAAATTTTGCAAAAAATAATTTTATACTGTCGCAAATTTTAATTACGCCAGGGATTGCCTTTTCTATAGTAAATTATTCAAAAAATAATTTTCTACTTTCGCAAATTTTAATTACGCCAGGGATTACCTTTTCTATAGTAAATTATTCAAAAAATAATTTTATACTGTCGCAAATTTTAAGTGCGCCAGGGATTGCCTTTTCTATAGTAAATTATTCAAAAAATAATTTTATACTGTCGCAAATTTTAATTACGCCAGGGATTGCCATTTCTATAGTAAATTATTCAAAAAATAATTTTATACTGTCGCAAATTTTAAGTGCGCCAGGGATTGCCTTTTCTATAGTAAATTTTGCAAAAAATAATTTTTTACTGTCGCAAATTTTAATTGCGCCAGGGATTGCCTTTTCTACAGTAAATTATTCAAAAAATAATTTTATACTGTCGCAAATTTTAAGTGCGCCAGGGATTGCCTTTTCTATAGTAAATTTTGCAAAAAATAATTTTTTACTGTCGCAAATTGTAATTGCGCCAGGGATTGCCTTTTCTATAGTAAATTATTCAAAAAATAATTTTTTTACTGTCGCAAATTTTAAATATCCCAGGGATTGCCTTTTCTATAGTAAATTTCTCACAAATTAATTTTTTACTGTCGCAAATTTTAAATACGCCAGGGATTGCCTTTTCTATAGTAAATTATTCAAAAAATAATTTTTTACTGTCGCAAATTGTAATTGCGCCAGGGATTGCCTTTTCTATAGTAAATTATTCAAAAAATAATTTTTTACTGTCGCAAATTTTAAATATCCCAGGGATTGCCTTTTCTATAGTAAATTTCTCACAAATTAATTTTTTACTGTCGCAAATTTTAATTACGCCAGGGATTGCCTTTTCTATAGTAAATTATTCAAAAAATAATTTTCTACTGTCGCAAATTTTAATTACGCCAGGGATTGCCATTTCTATAGTAAATTATTCAAAAAAAAATTTTTTACTGTCGCAAATTTTAAATACGCCAGGGATTGCCTTTTCTATAGTAAATTATTCAAAAAATAATTTTCTACTGTCGCAAATTTTAATTACGCCAGGGATTGCCTTTTCTATAGTAAATTATTCAAAAAATAATTTTCTACTGTCGCAAATTTTAATTACGCCAGGGATTGCCTTTTCTATAGTAAATTATTCAAAAAATAATTTTGAACTGTCGCAAATTTTAATTACGCCAGGGATTGCCTTTTCTATAGTAAATTATTCAAAAAATAATTTTTTACTGTCGCAAATTTTAAATATCCCAGGGACTGCCTTTTCTATAGTAAATTTCTCACAAATTAATTTTTTACTGTCGCAAATTTTAAATACACCAGGGATTGCCTTTTCTATAGTAAATTATTCAAAAAATAATTTTTTACTGTCGCAAATTTCAAATCCGCCAGGGATTGCCTTTTCTATAGTAAATTATTCAAAAAATAATTGTTTACTATCGCAAGTTTTAATTGCGCCAGTGATTGCCTTTTCTACAGTAAATTTTTTCAAAATATTAATTTTTTTACTGTCGAAAATTTTAATTACGCCAGGGATTGCCTTTTTCTATAGTAAATTATTCAAAAAAATAATTTTCTACTGTCGCAAATTTTAATTACGCCAGGGATTGCCTTTTCTATAGTAAATTATTCAAAAAATAATTTTATACTGTCGCAAATTTTAAATACGCCAGGGATTGCCTTTTCTATAGTAAATTATTCAAAAAATAATTTTCAACTGTCGCAAATTTTTAATTACGCCAGGGATTGCCTTTTCTATAGTAAATTATTCAAAAAATAATTTTCAACTGTCGCAATTTTAATTACGCCAGGGATTGCCTTTTCTATAGTAAATTATTCAAAATATAACTTTTTACTGTCGCAAATTTTAAATACGCCAGGGATTGCCTTTTCTATAGTAAATTATTCAAAAAATAATTTTTTATTGTCGCAAATTTTAATTACGCCAGGGATTGCCTTTTCTATAGTAAATTATTCAAAAAATAATGTTTTACTGTCGCAAATTTTAAGTGCGCCAGGGATTGCCTTTTCTATAGTAAATTTTGCAAAAAATAATTTTATACTGTCGCAAATTTTAATTACGCCAGGGGATTGCCTTTTCTATAGTAAATTATTCAAAAAATAATTTTCTACTTTCGCAAATTTTAATTACGCCAGGGATTGCCTTTTCTATAGTAAATTATTCAAAAAATAATTTTATACTGTGGCAAATTTTAAGTGCGCCAGGGATTGCCTTTTCTATAGTAAATTATTCAAAAAATAATTTTATACTGTCGCAAATTTTAATTACGCCAGGGATTGCCTTTTCTATAGTAAATTATTCAAAAAATAATTTTATACTGTCGCAAATTTTAAGTGCGCCAGGGATTGCCTTTTCTATAGTAAATTTTGCAAAAAAATAATTTTTTACTGTCGCAAATTTTAATTGCGCCAGGGATTGCCTTTTCTACAGTAAATTATTCAAAGAATAATTTTATACTGTCGCAAATTTTAAGTGCGCCAGGGATTGCCTTTTCTATAGTAAATTTTGCAAAAAATAATTTTTTACTGTCGCAAATTGTAATTGCGCCAGGGATTGCCTTTTCTATAGTAAATTATTGAAAAAATAATTTTTTACTGTCGCAAATTTTAAATATCCCAGGGATTGCCTTTTCTATAGTAAATTTCTCACAAATTAATTTTTTACTCTCGCAAATTTTAAATACGCCAGGGATTGCCTTTTCTATAGTAAATTATTCAAAAAATAATTTTTTTACTGTCGCAAATTGTAATTGCGCCAGGGATTGCCTTTTCTATAGTAAATTATTCAAAAAATAATTTTTTACTGTCGCAAATTTTAAATATCCCAGGGATTGCCTTTTTCTATAGTAAATTATTCAAAAATTAATTTTTTACTGTCGCAAATTTTAATTACGCCAGGGATTGCCTTTTCTATAGTAAATTATTCAAAAAATAATTTTATACTGTCGCAAATTTTAAGTGCGCCAGGGATTGCCTTTTCTATAGTAAATTTTGCAAAAAATAATTTTTTTACTGTCGCAAATTGTAATTGCGCCAGGGATTGCCTTTTCTATAGTAAATTATTCAAAAAATAATTTTTTTACTGTCGCAAATTTTAAATATCCCAGGGATTGCCTTTTCTATAGTAAATTTCTCACAAATTAATTTTTTACTGTCGCAAATTTTAATTACGCCAGGGATTGCCTTTTCTATAGTAAATTATTCAAAAAATAATTTTCTACTGTCGCAAATTTTAATTACGCCAGGGATTGCCATTTCTATAGTAAATTATTCAAAAAAAAATTTTCTACTGTCGCAAGTTTTAATTGCGCCAGGGATTGCCTTTTCTACAGTAAATTTTGCAAAAAATAATCTTCTACTGTCGCAAATTTTAATTACGCCAGGGATTGCCTTTTCTATAGTAAATTTTGCAAAAAATAATTTTCTACTCTTGCAAATTTTAATTGCGCCAGGGATTGCCTTTTCTATAGTAAATTATTCAAAAAATAATTTCTTACTGTCGCAAATTTTAAATACGCCAGGGATTGCCTTTTGTATAGTAAATTATTCAAAAAATAATTTTTCAACTGTCGCAAATTTTAAGTGCGCCAGGGATTGCCTTTTCTATAGTAAATTATTCAAAAAATAATTTTTTACTGTCGCAAATTTTAAATACGCCAGGGATTGCCTTTTCTATAGTAAATTATTCAAAAAATAATTTTCTACTGTCGCAAATTTTAATTACGCCAGGGATTGCCTTTTCTATAGTAAATTATTCAAAAAATAATTTTCTACTGTCGCAAATTTTAATTACGCCAGGGATTGCCTTTTCTATAGTAAATTATTCAAAAAATAATTTTGAACTGTCGCAAATTTTAATTACGCCAGGGATTGCCTTTTCTATAGTAAATTATTCAAAAAATAATTTTTTACTGTCGCAAATTTTAAATATCCCAGGGACTGCCTTTTCTATAGTAAATTTCTCACAAATTAATTTTTTACTGTCGCAAATTTTAAATACACCAGGGATTGCCTTTTCTATAGTAAATTATTCAAAAAATAATTTTTTACTGTCGCAAATTTCAAATCCGCCAGGGATTGCCTTTTCTATAGTAAATTATTCAAAAAATAATTGTTTACTATCGCAAGTTTTAATTGCGCCAGGGATTGCCTTTTCTACAGCAAATTTTTCAAAATATTAATTTTTTACTGTCGAAAATTTTAATTACGCCAGGGATTGCCTTTTCTATAGTAAATTATTCAAAAAATAATTTTCTACTGTCGCAAATTTTAATTACGCCAGGGATTGCCTTTTCTATAGTAAATTATTCAAAAAATAATTTTATACTGTCGCAAATTTTAAATACGCCAGGGATTGCCTTTTCTATAGTAAATTATTCAAAAAATAATTTTCAACTGTCGCAAATTTTAATTACGCCAGGGATTGCCTTTTCTATAGTAAATTATTCAAAAAATAATTTTCAACTGTCGCAAATTTTAATTACGCCAGGGATTGCCTTTTCTATAGTAAATTATTCAAAATATAACTTTTTACTGTCGCAAATTTTAAATACGCCAGGGATTGCCTTTTCTATAGTAAATTATTCAAAAAATAATTTTTTACTGTCGCAAATTTTAATTACGCCAGGGATTGCCTTTTCTATAGTAAATTATTCAAAAAATAATGTTTTACTGTCGCAAATTTTAAGTGCGCCAGGGATTGCCTTTTCTATAGTAAATTATTCAAAAAATAATTTTTTACTGTCGCAAATTTTAAATACGCCAGGGATTGCCCTTTCTACAGTAAATTATTCAAAAAATAATTTTTTACTGTCGCAAATTTTAAATATCCCAGGGATTGCCTTTTCTATAGTAAATTTCTCACAAATTAATTTTTTACTGTCGCAAATTTTAAATACGCCAGGGATTGCTTTTCTATAGTAAATTTTGCAAAAAATAATTTTTTACTGTCGCAAATTTTAATTGCGCCAGGGATTGCCTTTTCTACAGTAAATTATTCAAAAAATAATTTTCTACTGTCGCAAATTTTAAATACGCCAGGAATTGCCTTTTCTATAGTAAATTATTCAAAAAATAATTTTCAACTGTCGCAAATTTTAATTACGCCAGGGATTGCCTTTTCTATAGTAAATTATTCAAAAAATAATTTTCAACTGTCGCAAATTTTAAATATCCCAGGGATTGCCTTTTCTATAGTAAATTTCTCACAAATTAATTTCTTACTGTCGCAAATTTTAATTACGCCAGGGATTGCCTTTTCTATAGTAAATTTTGCAAAAAATAATTTTATACTGTCGCAAATTTTAATTACGCCAGGGATTGCCTTTTCTATAGTAAATTATTCAAGAAATAATTTTCTACTTTCGCAAATATTAATTACGCCAGGGATTGCCTTTTCTATAGTAAATTATTCAAAAAATAATTTTATACTGTGGCAAATTTTAAGTGCGCCAGGGATTGCCTTTTCTATAGTAAATTATTCAAAAAATAATTTTATACTGTCGCAAATTTTAATTACGCCAGGGATTGCCTTTTCTATAGTAAATTATTCAAAAAATAATTTTATACTGTCGCAAATTTTAAGTGCGCCAGGGATTGCCTTTTCTATAGTAAATTTTGCAAAAAATAATTTTTTGCTGTCGCAAATTTTAATTGCGCCAGGGATTGCCTTTTCTACAGTAAATTATTCAAAGAATAATTTTATACTGTCGCAAATTTTAAGTGCGCCAGGGATTGCCTTTTCTATAGTAAATTTTGCAAAAAATAATTTTTTACTGTCGCAAATTGTAATTGCGCCAGGGATTGCCTTTTCTATAGTAAATTATTCAAAAAATAATTTTTTACTGTCGCAAATTTTAAATATCCCAGGGATTGCCTTTTCTATAGTAAATTTCTCACAAATTAATTTTTTACTCTCGCAAATTTTAAATACGCCAGGGATTGCCTTTTCTATAGTAAATTATTCAAAAAATAATTATTTACTGTCGCAAATTGTAATTGCGCCAGGGATTGCCTTTTCTATAGTAAATTATTCAAAAAATAATTTTTTACTGTCGCAAATTTTAAATATCCCAGGGATTGCCTTTTCTATAGTAAATTATTCAAAAAATAATTTTTTACTGTCGCAAATTTTAATTACGCCAGGGATTGCCTTTTCTATAGTAAATTATTCAAAAAATAATTTTCTACTGTCGCAAATTTTAATTACGCCAGGGATTGCCTTTTCTATAGTAAATTATTCAAAAAAAAATTTTCTACTGTCGCAAGTTTTAATTGCGCCAGGGATTGCCTTTTCTACAGTAAATTTTGCAAAAAATAATCTTCTACTGTCGCAAATTTTAATTACGCCAGGGATTGCCTTTTCTATAGTAAATTTTGCAAAAAATAATTTTCTACTCTTGCAAATTTTAATTGCGCCAGGGATTGCCTTTTCTATAGTAAATTATTCAAAAAATAATTTTCTACTGTCGCAAATTTTAATTGCGCCAGGGATTGCCTTTTCTATAGTAAATTATTCAAAAAATTATTTTATACTGTCGCAAATTTTAATTACGCCAGGGATTGCCTTTTCTATAGTAAATTATTCAAAAAATAATTTTCAACTGTCGCAAATTTTAATTACGCCAGGGATTGCCTTTTCTATAGTAAATTATTCAAAAAATAATTTTTTACTGTCGCAAATTGTAATTGCGCCAGGGATTGCCTTTTCTATAGTAAATTATTCAAAAAATAATTTCTTACTGTCGCAAATTTTAAATACGCCAGGGATTGCCTTTTCTATAGTAAATTATTCAAAAAATAATTTTCAACTGTCGCAAATTTTAAGTGCGCCAGGGATTGCCTTTTCTATAGTAAATTATTCAAAAAATAATTTTTTACTGTCGCAAATTTTAAATACGCCAGGGATTGCCTTTTCTATAGTAAATTATTCAAAAAATAATTTTCTACTTTCGCAAATTTTAATTACGCCAGGGATTGCCTTTTCTATAGTAAATTATTCAAAAAATAATTTTCTACTGTCGCAAATTTTAATTACGCCAGGGATTGCCTTTTCTATAGTAAATTATTCAAAAAATAATTTTGAACTGTCGCAAATTTTAATTACGCCAGGGATTGCCTTTTCTATAGTAAATTATTCAAAAAATAATTTTTTACTGTCGCAAATTTTAAATATCCCAGGGATTGCCTTTTCTATAGTAAATTTCTCACAAATTAATTTTTTACTGTCGCAAATTTTAAATACACCAGGGATTGCCTTTTCTATAGTAAATTATTCAAAAAATAATTTTTTACTGTCGCAAATTTCAAATCCGCCAGGGATTGCCTTTTCTATAGTAAATTATTCAAAAAATAATTTTTTACTATCGCAAGTTTTAATTGCGCCAGGGATTGCCTTTTCTACAGTAAATTTTTCAAAATATAAATTTTTTACTGTCGAAAATTTTAATTACGCCAGGGATTGCCTTTTCTATAGTAAATTATTCAAAAAATAATTTTCTACTGTCGCAAATTTTAATTACGCCAGGGATTGCCTTTTCTATAGTAAATTATTCAAAAAATAATTTTATACTGTCGCAAATTTTAAATACGCCAGGGATTGGCTTTTCTATAGTAAATTATTCAAAAAATAATTTTCAACTGTCGCAAATTTTAATTACGCCAGGGATTGCTTTTCTATAGTAAATTATTCAAAAAATAATTTTTTACTGTCGCAAATTTTAAATACGCCAGGGATTGCCTTTTCTATAGTAAATTATTCAAAAAATAATTTTTTAATGTCGCAAATTTTAATTACGCCAGGGATTGCCTTTTCTATAGTAAATTATTCAAAAAATAATGTTTTACTGTCGCAAATTTTAAGTGCGCCAGGGATTGCCTTTTCTATAGTAAATTATTCAAAAAATAATTTTTTACTGTCGCAAATTTTAAATACGCCAGGGATTGCCTTTTCTATAGTAAATTATTCAAAAAATAATTTTTTACTGTCGCAAATTTTAATTACGCCAGGGATTGCCTTTTCTATAGTAAATTATTCAAAAAATAATTTTCAACTGTCGCAAATTTTAATTACGCCAGGGATTGCCTTTTCTATAGTAAATTATTCAAAAAATAATTTTTTACTGTCGCAAATTTTAATTACGCCAGGGATTGCCTTTTCTATAGTAAATTATTCAAAAAATAATTTTCTACTGTCGCAAATTTTAATTACGCCAGGGATTGCCTTTTCTATAGTAAATTATTCAAAAAATAATTTTATACTGTCGCAAATTTTAATTACGCCAGGGATTGCCTTTTCTATAGTAAATTATTCAAAAAATAATTTTCAACTGTCGCAAATTTTAATTGCGCCAGGGATTGCCTTTTCTATAGTAAATTATTCAAAAAATAATTTTATACTGTGGCAAATTTTAAATACGCCATGGATTGCCTTTTCTATAGTAAATTATTCAAAAAATAATTTTCAATTGTCGCAAATTTTAATTACGCCAGGGATTGCCTTTTCTATAGTAAATTATTCAAAAAATAATTTTTTACTGTCGTAAATTGTAATTGCGCCAGGGATTGCCTTTTCTATAGTAAATTATTCAAAAAATAATTTCTTACTGTCGCAAATTTTAAATACGCCAGGGATTGCCTTTTCTATAGTAAATTATTCAAAAAATAATTTTCAACTGTCGCAAATTTTAAGTGCGCCAGGGATTGCCTTTTCTATAGTAAATTATTCAAAAAATAATTTTTTACTGTCGCAAATTTTAAATACGCCAGGGATTGCCTTTTCTATAGTAAATTTTGCAAAAAATAATTTTTTACTGTCGCAAATTTTAAATATCCCAGGGATTGCCTTTTCTATAGTAAATTATTCAAAAAATAATTTTCAACTGTCGCAAATTTTTATTACGCCAGGGATTGCCTTTTCTATAGTAAATTATTCAAAAAATAATTTTTTACTGTCGCAAATATTAATTACGCCAGGGATTGCCTTTTCTATAGTAAATTTTGCAAAAAATAATTTTATACTGTCGCAAATTTTAATTACGCCAGGGATTGCCTTTTCTATAGTAGATTATTCAAAAAATAATTTTTTACTGTCGCAAATTTCAAATCCGAAAGGAATTGCCTTTTCTATAGTAAATTATTCAAAAAATAATTTTTTACTATCGCAAGTTTTAATTGCGCCAGGGATTGCCTTTTCTATAGTAAATTATTCAAAAAATAATTTTATACTGTCGCAAATTTTAATTACGCCAGGGATTGCCTTTTCTATAGTAAATTATTCAAAAAATAATTTTCAACTGTCGGAAATTTTAAGTGCGCCAGGGATTGCCTTTTCTATAGTAAATTATTCAAAAAATAATTTTCAACTGTCGCAAATTTTAAATATCCCAGGGATTGCCTTTTCTATAGTAAATTTCTCACAAATTAATTTCTTACTGTCGCAAATTTTAATTACGCCAGGGATTGCCTTTTCTATAGTAAATTTTGCAAAAAATAATTTTCTACTGTCGCAAATTTTAAATACGCCAGGAATTGCCTTTTCTATAGTAAATTATTCAAAAAATAATTTTCAACTGTCGCAAATTTTAATTACGCCAGGGATTGCCTTTTCTATAGTAAATTATTCAAAAAATAATTTTCAACTGTCGCAAATTTTAAATATCCCAGGGATTGCCTTTTCTATAGTAAATTTCTCACAAATTAATTTCTTACTGTCGCAAATTTTAATTACGCCAGGGATTGCCTTTTCTATAGTAAATTTTGCAAAAAATAATTTTATACTGTCGCAAATTTTAATTACGCCAGGGATTGCCTTTTCTATAGTAAATTATTCAAGAAATAATTTTCTACTTTCGCAAATATTAATTACGCCAGGGATTGCCTTTTCTATAGTAAATTATTCAAAAAATAATTTTATACTGTGGCAAATTTTAAGTGCGCCAGGGATTGCCTTTTCTATAGTAAATTATTCAAAAAATAATTTTATACTGTCGCAAATTTTAATTACGCCAGGGATTGCCTTTTCTATAGTAAATTATTCAAAAAATAATTTTATACTGTCGCAAATTTTAAGTGCGCCAGGGATTGCCTTTTCTATAGTAAATTTTGCAAAAAATAATTTTTTGCTGTCGCAAATTTTAATTGCGCCAGGGATTGCCTTTTCTACAGTAAATTATTCAAAGAATAATTTTATACTGTCGCAAATTTTAAGTGCGCCAGGGATTGCCTTTTCTATAGTAAATTTTGCAAAAAATAATTTTTTACTGTCGCAAATTGTAATTGCGCCAGGGATTGCCTTTTCTATAGTAAATTATTCAAAAAATAATTTTTTACTGTCGCAAATTTTAAATATCCCAGGGATTGCCTTTTCTATAGTAAATTTCTCACAAATTAATTTTTTACTCTCGCAAATTTTAAATACGCCAGGGATTGCCTTTTCTATAGTAAATTATTCAAAAAATAATTATTTACTGTCGCAAATTGTAATTGCGCCAGGGATTGCCTTTTCTATAGTAAATTATTCAAAAAATAATTTTTTACTGTCGCAAATTTTAAATATCCCAGGGATTGCCTTTTCTATAGTAAATTATTCAAAAAATAATTTTTTACTGTCGCAAATTTTAATTACGCCAGGGATTGCCTTTTCTATAGTAAATTATTCAAAAAATAATTTTCTACTGTCGCAAATTTTAATTACGCCAGGGATTGCCTTTTCTATAGTAAATTATTCAAAAAAAAATTTTCTACTGTCGCAAGTTTTAATTGCGCCAGGGATTGCCTTTTCTACAGTAAATTTTGCAAAAAATAATCTTCTACTGTCGCAAATTTTAATTACGCCAGGGATTGCCTTTTCTATAGTAAATTTTGCAAAAAATAATTTTCTACTCTTGCAAATTTTAATTGCGCCAGGGATTGCCTTTTCTATAGTAAATTATTCAAAAAATAATTTTCTACTGTCGCAAATTTTAATTGCGCCAGGGATTGCCTTTTCTATAGTAAATTATTCAAAAAATTATTTTATACTGTCGCAAATTTTAATTACGCCAGGGATTGCCTTTTCTATAGTAAATTATTCAAAAAATAATTTTCAACTGTCGCAAATTTTAATTACGCCAGGGATTGCCTTTTCTATAGTAAATTATTCAAAAAATAATTTTTTACTGTCGCAAATTGTAATTGCGCCAGGGATTGCCTTTTCTATAGTAAATTATTCAAAAAATAATTTCTTACTGTCGCAAATTTTAAATACGCCAGGGATTGCCTTTTCTATAGTAAATTATTCAAAAAATAATTTTCAACTGTCGCAAATTTTAAGTGCGCCAGGGATTGCCTTTTCTATAGTAAATTATTCAAAAAATAATTTTTTACTGTCGCAAATTTTAAATACGCCAGGGATTGCCTTTTCTATAGTAAATTATTCAAAAAATAATTTTCTACTTTCGCAAATTTTAATTACGCCAGGGATTGCCTTTTCTATAGTAAATTATTCAAAAAATAATTTTCTACTGTCGCAAATTTTAATTACGCCAGGGATTGCCTTTTCTATAGTAAATTATTCAAAAAATAATTTTGAACTGTCGCAAATTTTAATTACGCCAGGGATTGCCTTTTCTATAGTAAATTATTCAAAAAATAATTTTTTACTGTCGCAAATTTTAAATATCCCAGGGATTGCCTTTTCTATAGTAAATTTCTCACAAATTAATTTTTTACTGTCGCAAATTTTAAATACACCAGGGATTGCCTTTTCTATAGTAAATTATTCAAAAAATAATTTTTTACTGTCGCAAATTTCAAATCCGCCAGGGATTGCCTTTTCTATAGTAAATTATTCAAAAAATAATTTTTTACTATCGCAAGTTTTAATTGCGCCAGGGATTGCCTTTTCTACAGTAAATTTTTCAAAATATAAATTTTTTACTGTCGAAAATTTTAATTACGCCAGGGATTGCCTTTTCTATAGTAAATTATTCAAAAAATAATTTTCTACTGTCGCAAATTTTAATTACGCCAGGGATTGCCTTTTCTATAGTAAATTATTCAAAAAATAATTTTATACTGTCGCAAATTTTAAATACGCCAGGGATTGGCTTTTCTATAGTAAATTATTCAAAAAATAATTTTCAACTGTCGCAAATTTTAATTACGCCAGGGATTGCCTTTCTATAGTAAATTATTCAAAAAATAATTTTTGACTGTCGCAAATTTTAAATACGCCAGGGATTGCCTTTTCTATAGTAAATTATTCAAAAAATAATTTTTTAATGTCGCAAATTTTAATTACGCCAGGGATTGCCTTTTCTATAGTAAATTATTCAAAAAATAATGTTTTACTGTCGCAAATTTTAAGTGCGCCAGGGATTGCCTTTTCTATAGTAAATTATTCAAAAAATAATTTTTTACTGTCGCAAATTTTAAATACGCCAGGGATTGCCTTTTCTATAGTAAATTATTCAAAAAATAATTTTTTACTGTCGCAAATTTTAATTACGCCAGGGATTGCCTTTTCTATAGTAAATTATTCAAAAAATAATTTTCAACTGTCGCAAATTTTAATTACGCCAGGGATTGCCTTTTCTATAGTAAATTATTCAAAAAATAATTTTTTACTGTCGCAAATTTTAATTACGCCAGGGATTGCCTTTTCTATAGTAAATTATTCAAAAAATAATTTTCTACTGTCGCAAATTTTAATTACGCCAGGGATTGCCTTTTCTATAGTAAATTATTCAAAAAATAATTTTATACTGTCGCAAATTTTAATTACGCCAGGGATTGCCTTTTCTATAGTAAATTATTCAAAAAATAATTTTCAACTGTCGCAAATTTTAATTGCGCCAGGGATTGCCTTTTCTATAGTAAATTATTCAAAAAATAATTTTATACTGTGGCAAATTTTAAATACGCCATGGATTGCCTTTTCTATAGTAAATTATTCAAAAAATAATTTTCAACTGTCGCAAATTTTAATTACGCCAGGGATTGCCTTTTCTATAGTAAATTATTCAAAAAATAATTTTTTACTGTCGTAAATTGTAATTGCGCCAGGGATTGCCTTTTCTATAGTAAATTATTCAAAAAATAATTTCTTACTGTCGCAAATTTTAAATACGCCAGGGATTGCCTTTTCTATAGTAAATTATTCAAAAAATAATTTTCAACTGTCGCAAATTTTAAGTGCGCCAGGGATTGCCTTTTCTATAGTAAATTATTCAAAAAATAATTTTTTACTGTCGCAAATTTTAAATACGCCAGGGATTGCCTTTTCTATAGTAAATTTTGCAAAAAATAATTTTTTACTGTCGCAAATTTTAAATATCCCAGGGATTGCCTTTTCTATAGTAAATTATTCAAAAAATAATTTTCAACTGTCGCAAATTTTTATTACGCCAGGGATTGCCTTTTCTATAGTAAATTATTCAAAAAATAATTTTTTACTGTCGCAAATATTAATTACGCCAGGGATTGCCTTTTCTATAGTAAATTTTGCAAAAAATAATTTTATACTGTCGCAAATTTTAATTACGCCAGGGATTGCCTTTTCTATAGTAGATTATTCAAAAAATAATTTTTTACTGTCGCAAATTTCAAATCCGAAAGGAATTGCCTTTTCTATAGTAAATTATTCAAAAAATAATTTTTTACTATCGCAAGTTTTAATTGCGCCAGGGATTGCCTTTTCTATAGTAAATTATTCAAAAAATAATTTTATACTGTCGCAAATTTTAATTACGCCAGGGATTGCCTTTTCTATAGTAAATTATTCAAAAAATAATTTTCAACTGTCGGAAATTTTAAGTGCGCCAGGGATTGCCTTTTCTATAGTAAATTATTCAAAAAATAATTTTATACTGTCGCAAATTTTAATTGCGCCAGGGATTGCCTTTTCTATAGTAAATTATTCATAAAATAATTTTCTACTGTCGCAAATTTTAATTACGCCAGGGATAGCCTTTTCTATAGTAAATTATTCAAAAAATAATTTTCTACTGTCGCAAATTTTAATTACGCCAGGGTTTGCTTTTCAATAGTAAATTTTTCAAAAAATAATTTTTTACTGTCGCAAATTTTAAATACGCCAGGGATTGCCTTTTCTATAGTAAATTATTCAAAAAATAATTTTCAACTGTCGCAAATTTTAATTGCGCCAAGGATTGCCTTTTCTATAGTAAATTATTCAAAAAATAATTTTATACTGTCGCAAATTTTAATTACGCCAGGGATTGCCTTTTCTATAGTAAATTATTCAAAAAATAATTTTCAATTGTCGCAAATTTTAATTACGCCAGGGATTGCCTTTTCTATAGTAAATTATTCAAAAAATAATTTTTTACTGTCGCAAATTGTAACTGCGCCAGGGATTGCCTTTTCTATAGTAAATTATTCAAAAAATAATTTCTTACTGTCGCAAATTGTAATTGCGCCAGGGATTGCCTTTTCTATAGTAAATTATTCAAAAAATAATTTCTTACTGTCGCAAATTTTAATTGCGCCAGGGATTGCCTTTTCTATAGTAAATTATTCAAAAAATAATTTTTTACTGTCGCAAATTGCAAATCCGCCAGGGATTGCCTTTTCTATAGTAAATTATTCAAAAAATAATTTTTTACTGTCGAAAATTTTAATTACGCCAGGGATTGCTTTTTCTATAGTAAATTATTCAAAAAATAATTTTCAACTGTCGCAAATTTTAATTACGCCAGGGATTGCCTTTTCTATAGTAAATTATTCAAAAAATAATTTTCAACTGTCGCAAATTTTAATTACGCCAGGGATTGCCTTTTCTATAGTAAATTATTCAAAAAATAATTTTTTACTGTCGCAAATTGTAACTGCGCCAGGGATTGCCTTTTCTATAGTAAATTATTCAAAAAATAATTTCTTACTGTCGCAAATTTTAAATACGCCAGGGATTGCCTTTTCTATAGTAAATTATTCAAAAAATAATTTTTTAATGTCGCAAATTTTAATTACGGCAGGGATTGCCTTTTCTATAGTAAATTATTCAAAAAATAATGTTTTACTGTCGCAAATTTTAAGTGCGCCAGGGATTGCCTTTTCTATAGTAAATTATTCAAAAAATAATTTTTTACTGTCGCAAATTTTAAATACGCCAGGGATTGCCTTTTCTATAGTAAATTATTCAAAAAATAATTTTTTACTGTCGCAAATTTTAATTACGCCAGGGATTGCCTTTTCTATAGTAAATTATTCAAAAAATAATTTTCAACTGTCGCAAATTTTAATTACGCCAGGGATTGCCTTTTCTATAGTAAATTATTCAAAAAATAATTTTTTACTGTCGCAAATTTTAATTACGCCAGGGATTGCCTTTTCTATAGTAAATTATTCAAAAAATAATTTTCTACTGTCGCAAATTTTAATTACGCCAGGGATTGCCTTTTCTATAGTAAATTATTCAAAAAATAATTTTATACTGTCGCAAATTTTAATTACGCCAGGGATTGCCTTTTCTATAGTAAATTATTCAAAAAATAATTTTTCAACTGTCGCAAATTTTAATTGCGCCAGGGATTGCCTTTTCTATAGTAAATTATTCAAAAAATAATTTTATACTGTGGCAAATTTTAAATACGCCATGGATTGCCTTTTCTATAGTAAATTATTCAAAAAATAATTTTCAACTGTCGCAAATTTTAATTACGCCAGGGATTGCCTTTTCTATAGTAAATTATTCAAAAAATAATTTTTTACTGTCGTAAATTGTAATTGCGCCAGGGATTGCCTTTTCTATAGTAAATTATTCAAAAAATAATTTCTTACTGTCGCAAATTTTAAATACGCCAGGGATTGCCTTTTCTATAGTAAATTATTCAAAAAAATAATTTTCAACTGTCGCAAATTTTAAGTGCGCCAGGGATTGCCTTTTCTATAGTAAATCATTCAAAAAATAATTTTTTACTGTCGCAAATTTTAAATACGCCAGGGATTGCCTTTTCTATAGTAAATTTTGCAAAAAATAATTTTTTACTGTCGCAAATTTTAAATATCCCAGGGATTGCCTTTTCTATAGTAAATTATTCAAAAAATAATTTTCAACTGTCGCAAATTTTTATTACGCCAGGGATTGCCTTTTCTATAGTAAATTATTCAAAAAATAATTTTTTACTGTCGAAAATATTAATTACGCCAGGGATTGCCTTTTCTATAGTAAATTTTGCAAAAAATAATTTTATACTGTCGCAAATTTTAATTACGCCAGGGATTGCCTTTTCTATAGTAGATTATTCAAAAAATAATTTTTTACTGTCGCAAATTTCAAATCCGAAAGGAATTGCCTTTTCTATAGTAAATTATTCAAAAAATAATTTTTTACTATCGCAAGTTTTAATTGCGCCAGGGATTGCCTTTTCTATAGTAAATTATTCAAAAAATAATTTTATACTGTCGCAAATTTTAATTACGCCAGGGATTGCCTTTTCTATAGTAAATTATTCAAAAAATAATTTTCAACTGTCGGAAATTTTAAGTGCGCCAGGGATTGCCTTTTCTATAGTAAATTATTCAAAAAATAATTTTTATACTGTCGCAAATTTTAATTGCGCCAGGGATTGCCTTTTCTATAGTAAATTATTCAAAAAATAATTTTCTACTGTCGCAAATTTTAATTACGCCAGGGATAGCCTTTTCTATAGTAAATTATTCAAAAAATAATTTTCTACTGTCGCAAATTTTAATTACGCCAGGGTTTGCTTTTCAATAGTAAATTTTTCAAAAAATAATTTTTTACTGTCGCAAATTTTAAATACGCCAGGGATTGCCTTTTCTATAGTAAATTATTCAAAAAATAATTTTCAACTGTCGCAAATTTTAATTGCGCCAAGGATTGCCTTTTCTATAGTAAATTATTCAAAAAATAATTTTATACTGTCGCAAATTTAATTACGCCAGGGATTGCCTTTTCTATAGTAAATTATTCAAAAAATAATTTTCAATTGTCGCAAATTTTAATTACGCCAGGGATTGCCTTTTCTATAGTAAATTATTCAAAAAATAATTTTTTACTGTCGCAAATTGTAACTGCGCCAGGGATTGCCTTTTCTATAGTAAATTATTCAAAAAATAATTTCTTACTGTCGCAAATTGTAATTGCGCCAGGGATTGCCTTTTCTATAGTAAATTATTCAAAAAATAATTTCTTACTGTCGCAAATTTTAATTGCGCCAGGGATTGCCTTTTCTATAGTAAATTATTCAAAAAATAATTTTTTACTGTCGCAAATTGCAAATCCGCCAGGGATTGCCTTTTCTATAGTAAATTATTCAAAAAATAATTTTTTACTGTCGAAAATTTTAATTACGCCAGGGATTGCTTTTTCTATAGTAAATTATTCAAAAAATAATTTTCAACTGTCGCAAATTTTAATTACGCCAGGGATTGCCTTTTCTATAGTAAATTATTCAAAAAATAATTTTCAACTGTCGCAAATTTTAATTACGCCAGGGATTGCCTTTTCTATAGTAAATTATTCAAAAAATAATTTTTTACTGTCGCAAATTGTAATTGCGCCAGGGATTGCCTTTTCTATAGTAAATTATTCAAAAAATAATTTTCAACTGTCGCAAATTTTAATTGCGCCAGGGATTGCCTTTTCTATAGTAAATTATTCAAAAAATAATTTTATACTGTCGCAAATTTTAATTACGCCAGGGATTGCCTTTTCTATAGTAAATTATTCAAAAAATAATTTTCAACTGTCGCAAATTTTAATTGCGCCAGGGATTGCCTTTTCTATAGTAAATTATTCAAAAAATAATTTTTTACTGTCGCAAATTGTAAATCCGCCAGGGATTGCCTTTTCTATAGTAAATTATTCAAAAAATAATTTTTTACTGTCGCAAATTTTAATTACGCCAGGGATTGCCTTTTCTATAGTAAATTATTCAAAAAATAATTTTCAACTGTCGCAAATTTTATTTACGCCAGGGATTGCCTTTTCTATAGTAAATTATTCAAAAAATAATTTTATACTGTCGCAAATTTTAATTACGCAGGGATTGCTTTTTCTATAGTAAATTATTCAAAAAATAATTTTTTACTGTCGCAAATTTTAAGTGCGCCAGGGATTGCCTTTTCTATAGTAAATTATTCAAAAAATAATTTTTTACTGTCGCAAATTTTAAATACTCCAGAGATTGCCTTTTCTATAGTAAATTATTCAAAAAATAATTTTATACTGTCGCAAATTTTAATTACGCCAGGGATTGCCTTTTCTATAGTAAATTATTCAAAAAATAATTTTCAACTGTCGCAAATTTTAAATACGCCAGGGATTGCCTTTTCTATAGTAAATTATTCAAAAAATAATTTTTTACTGTCGCAAATTTTAAGTGCGCCAGGGATTGCCTTTTCTATAGTAAATTATTCAAAATATAATTTTCTACTGTCGCAAATTTTAATTACGCCAGGGATTGCCTTTTCTATAGTAAATTATTCAAAAAATAATTTTCAACTGTCGCAAATTTTAATTGCGCCAGGGATTGCCTTTTCTATAGTAAATTATTCAAAAAATAATTTTATACTGTCGCAAATTTTAATTACGCCAGGGATTGCCTTTTCTATAGTAAATTATTCAAAAAATAATTTTCAACTGTCGCAAATTTTAATTACGCCAGGGATTGCCTTTTCTATAGTAAATTATTCAAAAAATAATTTTCTACTGTCGCAAATTTTAATTACGCCAGGGATTGCCTTTTCTATAGTAAATTATTCAAAAAATAATTTTATACTGTCGCAAATTTTAATTACGCCAGGGATTGCCTTTTCTATAGTAAATTATTCAAAAAATAATTTTTTACTGTCGCAAATTTCAATTCCGCCAGGGACTGCCTTTTCTATAGTAAATTTTGCAAAAAAATAATTTTTTACTGTCGCAAATTTCAAATCCGCCAGGGATTGCCTTTTCTATAGTAAATTTTGCAAAAAAATAATTTTTTACTGTCGCAAATTTTAAATATCCCAGGGATTGCCTTTTCTATAGTAAATTATTAAAAAAATAATTTTATACTGTCGCAAATTTTAATTACGCCAGGGATTGCCTTTTCTGTAGTAAATTATTCAAAAAATAATTTTCTACTGTCGCAAATTTTAATTGCGCCAGGGATTGCCTTTTCTATAGTAAATTATTCAAAAAATA
>CAWVNZ010003106.1:0-31633 GCA_963930735.1 Dioctria linearis
ATTCAAAAAATAATTTTTTACTGTCGCAAATTTTAATTACGCCAGGGATTGCCTTTTCTTTAGTAAATTTTTCAAAAATTAATTTTTTGCTGTCGCAAATTTTAATTTCGCCAGAGATTGCCTTTTCTATAGTAAATTTTTCAAAAACTAATTTTTAATTGTCGAAAATTTTAATTGCTCCAGGGATTGCCTTTTCTACAGTAAATTTTTCAAAAACTAATTTTTTACTGTCGCAAATTTTAATTACGCCGGGGATTGCACTTTCTATAGTTAATTGTTCAAAATTTAATTTTATACTGTCGCAAATTTTAATTGCGCCAGGGATTGCCTTTTCTATAGTAAATTTTGCAAAAAATAATTTTCTACTGTCAAAAATTTTAATTGCGCCAGGCATTGCCTTTTCTATAGTAAATTTTTCAAAAACTAATTTTTTACTGTCGCAGGTTTTAATTACGCCAGGGATTGCCTTTCCTATAGTAAATTTTTCAAAAAATTATTTTTTACTGTCGCAAATTTTAATTGCGCCAGGTATTGCCTTTTCTATAGTAAATTTTTCAAAAAATTATTTTTTACTGTCGCAAATTTTAATTGCGCCAGGGATTGCCTTTTCTATAGTAAATTTTTCAAAAACTAATTTTTTACTGTCGAAAATTTTAATTACGCCAGGGATTGCCTTTTCTACAGTAAATTTTACAAAAAATAATTTTATACCGTCGCAAATATTAATTGCGCCAGGGATTGCCTTTTCTACAGTAAATTTTTCAAAAAGTAATTTTTTACTGTCGCAAGTTTTAACTACGCCAGGGATTGCCTTTTCTACAGTAAATTTTTCAAAAACTAATTTTTTACTGTCGCAAATTTTAATTACGCCAGGGATTGCCTTAACTATAGTAAATTTTACAAAAAATAATTTTATACTGTCGCAAATTTTAATTGCGCCAGGGATTGCCTTTTCTATCGTAAATTATTCAAAAAATAATTTTTTACTGTCGCAAATTTTAAATACGCCAGGGCTTGCCTTTTCTATAGTAAATTATTCAAAAAATAATTTTCTACTGTCGCAAATTTTAATTGCGCCAGGGATTGACTTTTCTATAGTAAATTATTCAAAAAATAATTTTTTACTATCGCAAATTTTAATTACGCCAGGGATTGCCTTTTCTATAGTAAATTTTTCAAAAATTAATTTTTTGCTGTCGCAAATTTTAATTTCGCCAGGGATTGCCTTTTCTATAGTAAATTTTTCAAAAACTAATTTTTTTCTGTCGAAAATTTTAATTGCGCCAGGGATTGCCTTTTCTACAGTAAATTTTTCAAAAAATAATTTTTTGCTGTCGCAAATTTTAATTACGCCAGGGATTGCCTTTTCTATAGTAAATTTTTCAAAAATTAATTTTTTACTATCGCAAATTTTAATTACGCAGGGACTGCCTTCTCTAGAGTAAATTTTTCAAAATTTAATTTTATACTGTCGCAAATTTTAATTGCGCCGGGGATTGCATTTTCTATAGTAAATTTTTCAAAAAATAATTTTCTACTGTCGCAAATTTTAATTGCGGCATGGATTGCCTTTTCTATAGTAAATTTTTCAAAAACTAATTTTTTACTGTCGCAAATTTTAATTACGCCAGGGATTGCCTTTCCTATAGTAAATTTTTCAAAATTTAATTTTATACTGTCGCAAATTTTAATTGCGCCAGGGATTGCCTTTTCTACAGTAAATTTTTCAAAAATTAATTTTATACTGTCGCAAATTTTAATTACGCCAGGGATTGCCTTTTCTATAGTAAATTTTTCAAAAAATAGTTTTTTACTGTCGCAAATTTTAATTGCGCCAGGGATTGCCTTTTCTATAGTAAATTTTTCAAAAACTAATTTTTTACTGTCGAAAATTTTAATTACGCCAGGGATTGCCTTTTCTATAGTAAATTATTCAAAAAATAATTTTTTACTGTCGCAAATTTTAATTGCGCCAGGGATTGCCTTTTCTACAGTAAATTTTTCAAAAATTAATTTTATACTGTCGCAAATTTTAATTACGCCAGGGATTGCCTTTTCTATAGTAAATTTTTCAAAAAATAGTTTTTTACTGTCGCAAATTTTAATTGCGCCAGGGATTGCCTTTTCTATAGTAAATTTTTCAAAAACTAATTTTTTATTGTCGCAAATTTTAATTACGCAGGGACTGCCTTTTCTATAGTAAATTTTTCAAAAATTAATTTTATACTGTCGCAAATTTTAATTACGCCAGGGATTGCCTTTTCTATAGTAAATTTTTCAAAAAATAGTTTTTTACTGTCGCAAATTTTAATTGCGCCAGGGATTGCCTTTTCTATAGTAAATTTTTCAAAAACTAATTTTTTATTGTCGCAAATTTTAATTACGCAGGGACTGCCTTTTCTATAGTAAATTTTTCAAAATTTAATTTTATACTGTCGCAAATTTTAATTGCGCCGGGGATTACATTTTCTATAGTAAATTTTTCAAAAAATAATTTTCTACTGTCGCAAATTTTAATTGCGGCATGGATTACCTTTTCTATAGTAAATTTTTCAAAAACTAATTTTTTACTGTCGCAAATTTTAATTACGCCAGGGATTGCCTTTTCTATAGTAAATTTTTCAAAATTTAATTTTATACTGTCGCAAATTTTAATTGCGCCAGGGATTGCCTTTTCTACAGTAAATTTTTCAAAAATTAATTTTATACTGTCGCAAATTTTAATTACGCCAGGGATTGCCTTTTCTATAGTAAATTTTTCAAAAAATAGTTTTTTACTGTCGCAAATTTTAATTGCGCCAGGGATTGCCTTTTCTATAGTAAATTTTTCAAAAACTAATTTTTTTCTGTCGAAAATTTTAATTGCGCCAGGGATTGCCTTTTCTACAGTAAATTTTTCAAAAAATAATTTTTTGCTGTCGCAAATTTTAATTACGCCAGGGATTGCCTTTTCTATAGTAAATTTTTCAAAAAATAGTTTTTTACTGTCGCAAATTTTAATTTCGCCAGGGATTGCCTTTTCTATAGTAAATTTTTCAAAAACTAATTTTTTTCTGTCGAAAATTTTAATTGCGCCAGGGATTGCCTTTTCTACAGTAAATTTTTCAAAAAATAATTTTTTGCTGTCGCAAATTTTAATTACGCCAGGGATTGCCTTTTCTATAGTAAATTTTTCAAAAATTAATTTTTTACTATCGCAAATTTTAATTACGCAGGGACTGCCTTTTCTAGAGTAAATTTTTCAAAATTTAATTTTATACTGTCGCAAATTTTAATTGCGCCGGGGATTGCATTTTCTATAGTAAATTTTTCAAAAAATAATTTTCTACTGTCGCAAATTTTAATTGCGGCATGGATTGCCTTTTCTATAGTAAATTTTTCAAAAACTAATTTTTTACTGTCGCAAATTTTAATTACGCCAGGGATTGCCTTTTCTATAGTAAATTTTTCAAAATTTAATTTTATACTGTCGCAAATTTTAATTGCGCCAGGGATTGCCTTTTCTACAGTAAATTTTTCAAAAATTAATTTTATACTGTCGCAAATTTTAATTACGCCAGGGATTGCCTTTTCTATAGTAAATTTTTCAAAAAATAGTTTTTTACTGTCGCAAATTTTAATTGCGCCAGGGATTGCCTTTTCTATAGTAAATTTTTCAAAAACTAATTTTTTACTGTCGAAAATTTTAATTACGCCAGGGATTGCCTTTTCTATAGTAAATTATTCAAAAAATAATTTTTTACTGTCGCAAATTTTAATTGCGCCAGGGATTGCCTTTTCTACAGTAAATTTTTCAAAAATTAATTTTATACTGTCGCAAATTTTAATTACGCCAGGGATTGCCTTTTCTATAGTAAATTTTTCAAAAAATAGTTTTTTACTGTCGCAAATTTTAATTGCGCCAGGGATTGCCTTTTCTATAGTAAATTTTTCAAAAACTAATTTTTTATTGTCGCAAATTTTAATTACGCAGGGACTGCCTTTTCTATAGTAAATTTTTCAAAAATTAATTTTATACTGTCGCAAATTTTAATTACGCCAGGGATTGCCTTTTCTATAGTAAATTTTTCAAAAAATAGTTTTTTACTGTCGCAAATTTTAATTGCGCCAGGGATTGCCTTTTCTATAGTAAATTTTTCAAAAACTAATTTTTTATTGTCGCAAATTTTAATTACGCAGGGACTGCCTTTTCTATAGTAAATTTTTCAAAATTTAATTTTATACTGTCGCAAATTTTAATTGCGCCGGGGATTACATTTTCTATAGTAAACTTTTCAAAAAATAATTTTCTACTGTCGCAAATTTTAATTGCGGCATGGATTACCTTTTCTATAGTAAATTTTTCAAAAACTAATTTTTTACTGTCGCAAATTTTAATTACGCCAGGGATTGCCTTTTCTATAGTAAATTTTTCAAAATTTAATTTTATACTGTCGCAAATTTTAATTGCGCCAGGGATTGCCTTTTCTACAGTAAATTTTTCAAAAATTAATTTTATACTGTCGCAAATTTTAATTACGCCAGGGATTGCCTTTTCTATAGTAAATTTTTCAAAAAATAGTTTTTTACTGTCGCAAATTTTAATTGCGCCAGGGATTGCCTTTTCTATAGTAAATTTTTCAAAAACTAATTTTTTACTGTCGAAAATTTTAATTACGCCAGGGATTGCCTTCTCTATAGTAAATTATTCAAAAAATAATTTTTTACTGTCGCAAATTTTAATTACGCCAGGGATTGCCTTTTCTATAGTAAATTATTCAAAAAATAATTTTTTACTGTCGCAAATTTTAAATACGCCAGGTATTGCCTTTTCTATACTAAATTTTGCAAAAAATAATTTTTTACTGTCGCAAATTTTAATTACGCCAGGGATTGCGTTTCCTACAGTAAATTTTTCAAAAATTAATTTTTTACTGTCGCAAATTTTAATTACGCCAGGGATTGCCTTTTCTACAGTAAATTTTTCAAAAAATAATTTTTAACTGTCGCAAATTTTAATTGCGCCAGGGATTGCCTTTTCTATAGTAAATTTTTCTAAAATTAATTTTTTAATGTCGCAAATTTTAAATACGCCAGGGATTGCCTTTTCTATAGTAAATTTTGCAAAAAATAATTTTTTACTGTCGCAAATTTTAATTGCGCCAGGGATTGCCTTTTCCACAGTAAATTTTTCAAAAACTAATTTTTTACTGTCGCAAATTTTAATTACGCCAGGGATTGCCTTTTCTATAGTAAATTTTTCAAAAAATAGTTTTTTACTGTCGCAAATTTTAATTGCGCCAGGGATTGCCTTTTCTATAGTAAATTTTTCAAAAACTAATTTTTTACTGTCGAAAATTTTAATTACGCCAGGGATTGCCTTTTCTATAGTAAATTATTCAAAAAATAATTTTTTACTGTCGCAAATTTTAATTACGCCAGGGATTGCCTTTTCTTTAGTAAATTTTTCAAAAATTAATTTTTTGCTGTCGCAAATTTTAATTTCGCCAGAGATTGCCTTTTCTATAGTAAATTTTTCAAAAACTAATTTTTAATTGTCGAAAATTTTAATTGCTCCAGGGATTGCCTTTTCTACAGTAAATTTTTCAAAAACTAATTTTTTACTGTCGCAAATTTTAATTACGCCGGGGATTGCACTTTCTATAGTTAATTGTTCAAAATTTAATTTTATACTGTCGCAAATTTTAATTGCGCCAGGGATTGCCTTTTCTATAGTAAATTTTGCAAAAAATAATTTTCTACTGTCAAAAATTTTAATTGCGCCAGGCATTGCCTTTTCTATAGTAAATTTTTCAAAAACTAATTTTTTACTGTCGCAGGTTTTAATTACGCCAGGGATTGCCTTTCCTATAGTAAATTTTTCAAAAAATTATTTTTTACTGTCGCAAATTTTAATTGCGCCAGGTATTGCCTTTTCTATAGTAAATTTTTCAAAAAATTATTTTTTACTGTCGCAAATTTTAATTGCGCCAGGGATTGCCTTTTCTATAGTAAATTTTTCAAAAACTAATTTTTTACTGTCGAAAATTTTAATTACGCCAGGGATTGCCTTTTCTACAGTAAATTTTACAAAAAATAATTTTATACTGTCGCAAATATTAATTGCGCCAGGGATTGCCTTTTCTACAGTAAATTTTTCAAAAAGTAATTTTTTACTGTCGCAAATTTTAACTACGCCAGGGATTGCCTTTTCTACAGTAAATTTTTCAAAAACTAATTTTTTACTGTCGCAAATTTTAATTACGCCAGGGATTGCCTTAACTATAGTAAATTTTACAAAAAATAATTTTATACTGTCGCAAATTTTAATTGCGCCAGGGATTGCCTTTTCTATCGTAAATTATTCAAAAAATAATTTTTTACTGTCGCAAATTTTAAATACGCCAGGGCTTGCCTTTTCTATAGTAAATTATTCAAAAAATAATTTTCTACTGTCGCAAATTTTAATTGCGCCAGGGATTGACTTTTCTATAGTAAATTATTCAAAAAATAATTTTTTACTATCGCAAATTTTAATTACGCCAGGGATTGCCTTTTCTATAGTAAATTTTTCAAAAATTAATTTTTTGCTGTCGCAAATTTTAATTTCGCCAGGGATTGCCTTTTCTATAGTAAATTTTTCAAAAACTAATTTTTTTCTGTCGAAAATTTTAATTGCGCCAGGGATTGCCTTTTCTACAGTAAATTTTTCAAAAAATAATTTTTTGCTGTCGCAAATTTTAATTACGCCAGGGATTGCCTTTTCTATAGTAAATTTTTCAAAATTAATTTTTTACTGTCGCAAATTTTAATTACGCAGGGACTGCCTTTTCTAGAGTAAATTTTTCAAAATTTAATTTTATACTGTCGCAAATTTTAATTGCGCCGGGGATTGCAATTTCTATAGTAAATTTTTCAAAAAATAATTTTCTACTGTCGCAAATTTTAATTGCGGCATGGATTGCCTTTTCTATAGTAAATTTTTCAAAAACTAATTTTTTACTGTCGCAAATTTTAATTACGCCAGGGATTGCCTTTTCTATAGTAAATTTTTCAAAATTTAATTTTATACTGTCGCAAATTTTAATTGCGCCAGGGATTGCCTTTTCTACAGTAAATTTTTCAAAAATTAATTTTATACTGTCGCAAATTTTAATTACGCCAGGGATTGCCTTTTCTATAGTAAATTTTTCAAAAAATAGTTTTTTACTGTCGCAAATTTTAATTGCGCCAGGGATTGCCTTTTCTATAGTAAATTTTTCAAAAACTAATTTTTTACTGTCGAAAATTTTAATTACGCCAGGGATTGCCTTTTCTATAGTAAATTATTCAAAAAATAATTTTTTACTGTCGCAAATTTTAATTGCGCCAGGGATTGCCTTTTCTATAGTAAATTTTTCAAAAACTAATTTTTTACTGTCGAAAATTTTAATTACGCCAGGGATTGCCTTCTCTATAGTAAATTATTCAAAAAATAATTTTTTACTGTCGCAAATTTTAATTACGCCAGGGATTGCCTTTTCTATAGTAAATTATTCAAAAAATAATTTTTTACTGTCGCAAATTTTAAATACGCCAGGGATTGCCTTTTCTATAGTAAATTTTGCAAAAAATAATTTTTTACTGTCGCAAATTTTAATTACGCCAGGGATTGCCTTTTCTACAGTAAATTTTTCAAAAATTAATTTTTTACTGTCGCAAATTTTAATTACGCCAGGGATTGCCTTTTCTACAGTAAATTTTTCAAAAAATAATTTTTAACTGTCGCAAATTTTAATTGCGCCAGGGATTGCCTTTTCTATAGTAAATTTTTCTACAATTAATTTTTTACTGTCGCAAATTTTAAATACGCCAGGGATTGCCTTTTCTATAGTAAATTTTGCAAAAAATAATTTTTTACTGTCGCAAATTTTAATTGCGCCAGGGATTGCCTTTTCCACAGTAAATTTGTCAAAAACTAATTTTTTACTGTCGCAAATTTTAATTACGCCAGGGATTGCCTTTTCTATAGTAAATTTTTCAAAAAATAGTTTTTTACTGTCGCAAATTTTAATTGCGCCAGGGATTGCCTTTTCTATAGTAAATTTTTCAAAAACTAATTTTTTACTGTCGAAAATTTTAATTACGCCAGGGATTGCCTTTTCTATAGTAAATTATTCAAAAAATAATTTTTTACTATCGCAAATTTTAATTACGCCAGGGATTGCCTTTTCTTTAGTAAATTTTTCAAAAATTAATTTTTTGCTGTCGCAAATTTTAATTTCGCCAGAGATTGCCTTTTCTATATTAAATTTTTCAAAAACTAATTTTTTATTGTCGAAAATTTTAATTGCGCCAGGGATTGCCTTTTCTGCAGTAAATTTTTCAAAAACTAATTTTTTACTGTCGCAAATTTTAATTACGCCGGGGATTGCCTTTTCTATAGTTAATTTTTCAAAAATTAATTTTATACTGTCGCAAATTTTAATTGCGCCAGGGATTGCCTTTTCTATAGTAAATTTTGCAAAAAATAATTTTCTACTGTCAAAAATTTTAATTGCGCCAGGCATTGCCTTTTCTATAGTAAATTTTTCAAAAACTAATTTTTTACTGTCGCAAGATTTAATTACGCCAGGGATTGCCTTTTCTATAGTAAATTATTCAAAAAATAATTTTTTACTGTCGCAAATTTTAATTGCGCCAGGGATTGCCTTTTCTATAGTAAATTTTTCAAAAATTAATTTTTTACTGTCGCAAATTTTAAATACGCCAGGGATTGCCTTTTCTATAGTAAATTATTCAAAAAATAATTTTTTACTGTCGCAAATTTTAAATACGCCAGGGATTGCCTTTTCTATAGTAAATTATTCAAAAAATAATTTTTTACTGTCGCAAATTTTAAATAAGCCAGGGATTGTCTTTTCTGTAGTCAATTTTTCAAAAATAAATTTTTTCTGTCGCAAATTTTAAATACGACAGGGATTGACTTTTCCATATTAAATTTTTCAAAAAATAATTTTTTTCTGTCGCAAATTTTAATTGCGCCAGGGATTGCCTTTTCTACAGTAAATTTTTCAAAAAATAATTTTTTATTGTCGCAAATTTTAAATACGCCAGGGCTTGCCTTTTCTACAGTAAATTTTTCAAAAACTAATTTTTTACTGTCGCAAATTTTAAATACGCCAGGGATTGTCTTTTCTATAGTAAATTTTTAAAAAATTAATTTTTTACTGTCGCAAATTTTAAATACGCCAGGGATTGCCTTTTCTATAGTAAATTATTCAAAAAATAATTTTTTATTGTCGCAAATTTTAATTGCGGCAGGGATTGAATTTTCTACAGTAAATTTTTCAAAAAATACTTTTCTACTGTCGCAAATTTTAATTACGCCAGTGATTGCCTTTTCTATAGAAAATTATTCAAAAAATAATTTTTTATTGTCGCAAATTTTAAATACGCCAGGAATTGCCTTTTCTATAGTAAATTATTCAAAAAATAATTTTTTACTGTCGCAAATTTTAAATACGCCAGGGATTGCCTTTTCTATAGTATATTATTCAAAAAATAATTTTTTACTGTCGCAAATTTTAATTACGCCAGGGATTGCCTTTCCTATAGTAAATTTTTCACAAATTAATTTTATACTGTCGCAAATTTTAAATACTCCAGGGATTGCCTTTTCTATAGTAAATTTTTCAAAAATTAATTTTATACTGTCGCAAATTTTAAATACGCCAGGGATTGCCCTTTCTACAGTAAATTTTTCAAAAAATAATTTTTTACTGTCGCAAATTTAAATTGCGCCACGGATTGCCTTTTCTATAGTAAATTTTTCAAAAACTAATTTTTTACTGTCGAAAATTTTAATTACGCCAGGGATTGCCTTTTCTATAGTAAATAATTCAAAAAATAATTTTTTACTGTCGCAAATTTTAATTACGCCAGGGATTGCCTTTTCTTTAGTAAATTTTTCAAAAATTAATTTTTTGCTGTCGCAAATTTTAATTTCGCCAGAGATTGCCTTTTCTACATTAAATTTTTCAAAAACTAATTTTTTATTGTCGAAAATTTTAATTGCGCCAGGGATTGCCTTTTCTGCAGTAAATTTTTCAAAAACTAATTTTTTACTGTCGCAAATTTTAATTACGCCGGGGATTGCCTTTTCTATAGTTAATTTTTCAAAATTTAATTTTATACTGTCGCAAATTTTAATTTCGCCAGGGATTGCCTTTTCTATAGTAAATTTTGCAAAAAATAATTTTCTACTGTCAAAAATTTTAATTGCGCCAGGCATTGCCTTTTCTATAGTAAATTTTTCAAAAACTAATTTTTTACTGTCGCAAGTTTTAATTACGCCAGGGATTGCCTTTTCTTTAGTAAATTTTTCAAAAAATAATTTTTTACTGTCGCAAATTTTAATTGCGCCAGGGATTGCCTTTTCTATAGTAAATTTTTCAAAAATTAATTTTTTACTGTCGCAAATTTTAAATACGCCAGGGATTGCCTTTTCTATAGTAAATTATTCAAAAAATAATTTTTTACTGTCGCAAATTTTAAATACGCCAGGGATTGCCTTTTCTATAGTAAATTATACAAAAAATAATTTTTTACTGTCGCAAATTTTAAATACGCCAGGGATTGTCTTTTCTGTAGTAAATTTTTCAAAAATTAATTTTTTACTGTCGCAAATTTTAAATACGCCAGGGATTGACTTTTCCAAATTAAATTTTGCATAAAATAATTTTTTTCTGTCGCAAATTTTAATTGCGCCAGGGATTGCCTTTTCTACAGTAAATTTTTCAAAAAATAATTTTTTATTGTCGCAAATTTTAAATACGCCAGGGCTTGCCTTTTCTACAGTAAATTTTTCAAAAACTAATTTTTTACTGTCGCAAATTTTAAATACGCCAGGGATTGTCTTTTCTATAGTAAATTTTTAAAAAATTAATTTTTTACTGTCGCAAATTTTAAATACGCCAGGGATTGCCTTTTCTATAGTAAATTATTCAAAAAATAATTTTTTATTGTCGCAAATTTTAATTGCGGCAGGGATTGAATTTTCTACAGTAAATTTTTCAAAAAATACTTTTCTACTGTCGCAAATTTTAATTACGCCAGTGATTGCCTTTTCTATAGAATATTATTCAAAAAATATTTTTTTATTGTCGCAAATTTTAAATACGCCAGGGATTGCCTTTTCTATAGTAAATTATTCAAAAAATAATTTTTTACTGTCGCAAATTTTAAATACGCCAGGGATTGCCTTTTCTATAGTAAATTATTCAAAAAATAATTTTTTACTGTCGCAAATTTTAAATACGCCAGGGATTGCCTTTTCTATAGTAAATTTTTCACAAATTAATTTTATACTGTCGCAAATTTTAAATACGCCAGGGATTGCCTTTTCTATAGTAAATTTTTCAAAAATGAATTTTATACTGTCGCAAATTTTAAATACGCCAGGGATTGCCTTTTCTACAGTAAATTTTTCAAAAAATAATTTTTTACTGTCGCAAATTTTAATTACGCCAGGGATTGCCTTTTCTATTGTAAATTTTTCAAAATTTAATTTTATACTGTCGCAGATTTTAATTGCGCCAGGGATTGCCTTTTCTACAGTAAATTTTTCAAAAAATAATTTTCTACTGGCGCAAGTTTTAATTGCGCCAGGGATTGCCTTTTCTACAGTAAATTTGACAAAAAATAATTTTATACTGTCGCAAATTTTAATGCTCCAGGGATTGCCTTTTCTACAGTAAATTTTTCAAAAAATAATTTTTTACTGTCGCAAATTTTAATTACGCCAGGGATTGCCTTTTCTACAGTAAATTTTTCAAAAATTAATTTTTTACTGTCGCAAATTTTAAATACGCCAGGGATTGCCTTTTCTATAGTAAATTTTGCAAAAAATAATTTTTTACTGTCGCAAATTTTAACTGCGCCAGGGATTGCCTTTTCTACAGTAAATTTTTCAAAAACTAATTTTTTACTGTCGCAAATTTTAATTACGCCAGGGATTGCCTTTTCTATAGTAAATTTTTCAAAAAATAGTTTTTTACTGTCGCAAATTTTAATTGCGCCAGGGATTGCCTTTTCTATAGTAAATTTTTCAAAAACTAATTTTTTACTGTCGAAAATTTTAATTACGCCAGGGATTGCCTTTTCTATAGTAAATTATTCAAAAAATAATTTTTTACTGTCGCAAATTTTAATTGCGCCAGGGATTGCCTTTTCTATAGTAAATTTTTCAAAACCTAATTTTTTACTGTCGAAAATTTTAATTACGCCAGGGATTGCCTTCTCTATAGTAAATTATTCAAAAAATAATTTTTTACTGTCGCAAATTTTAATTACGCCAGGGATTGCCTTTTCTATAGTAAATTATTCAAAAAATAATTTTTTACTGTCGCAAATTTTAAATACGCCAGGGATTGCCTTTTCTATAGTAAATTATTCAAAAAATAATTTTTTACTGTCGCAAATTTTAATTGCGCCAGGGATTGCCTTTTTCACAGTAAATTTTTCAAAAACTAATTTTTTACTGTCGCAAATTTTAATTACGCCAGGGATTGCCTTTTCTATAGTAAATTATTCAAAAAATAATTTTTTACTGTCGCAAATTTTAATTGCGCCAGGGATTGCCTTTTCTATAGTAAATTTTTCAAAAACTAATTTTTTACTGTCGAAAATTTTAATTACGCCAGGGATTGCCTTTTCTATAGTAAATTATTCAAAAAATAATTTTTTACTGTCGCAAATTTTAATTGCGCCAGGGATTGCCTTTTCTATAGTAAATTTTGCAAAAAATAATTTTTTACTGTCGCAAATTTTAATTACGCCAGGGATTGCCTTTTCTACAGTAAATTTTTCAAAAATTAATTTTTTACTGTCGCAAATTTTAATTACGCCAGGGATTGCCTTTTCTACAGTAAATTTTTCAAAAAATAATTTTTAACTGTCGCAAATTTTAATTGCGCCAGGGATTGCCTTTTCTATAGTAAATTTTTCTAAAACTAATTTTTTACTGTCGCAAATTTTAATTACGCCAGGGATTGCCTTTTCTACAGTAAATTTTTCAAAAAATAATTTTTTACTGTCGCAAATTTTAAATACGCCAGGGATTGCCTTTTCTATAGTAAATTATTCAAAAAATAATTTTTTACTGTCGCAAATTTTAATTGCGCCAGGGATTGCCTTTTTCACAGTAAATTTTTCAAAAACTAATTTTTTACTGTCGCAAATTTTAATTACGCCAGGGATTGCCTTTTCTATAGTAAATTATTCAAAAAATAATTTTTTACTGTCGCAAATTTTAATTGCGCCAGGGATTGCCTTTTCTATAGTAAATTTTTCAAAAACTAATTTTTTACTGTCGAAAATTTTAATTACGCCAGGGATTGCCTTTTCTATAGTAAATTATTCAAAAAATAATTTTTTACTGTCGCAAATTTTAATTGCGCCAGGGATTGCCTTTTCTATAGTAAATTTTGCAAAAAATAATTTTTTACTGTCGCAAATTTTAATTACGCCAGGGATTGCCTTTTCTACAGTAAATTTTTCAAAAATTAATTTTTTACTGTCGCAAATTTTAATTACGCCAGGGATTGCCTTTTCTACAGTAAATTTTTCAAAAAATAATTTTTAACTGTCGCAAATTTTAATTGCGCCAGGGATTGCCTTTTCTATAGTAAATTTTTCTAAAACTAATTTTTTACTGTCGCAAATTTTAATTACGCCAGGGATTGCCTTTTCTACAGTAAATTTTTCAAAAAATAATTTTTTACTGTCGCAAATTTTAATTGCGCCAGGGATTGCCTTTTCTACAGTAAATTTTTCAAAAACTAATTTTTTACTGTCGAAAATTTTAATTACGCCAGGGATTGCCTTCTCTATAGTAAATTATTCAAAAAATAATTTTTTACTGTCGCAAATTTTAATTACGCCAGGGATTGCCTTTTCTATAGTAAATTATTCAAAAAATAATTTTTTACTGTCGCAAATTTTAAATACGCCAGGGATTGCCTTTTCTATAGTAAATTATACAAAAAATAATTTTTTACTGTCGCAAATTTTAATTGCGCCAGGGATTGCCTTTTCCACAGTAAATTTTTCAAAAACTAATTTTTTACTGTCGCAAATTTTAATTACGCCAGGGATTGCCTTTTCTATAGTAAATTATTCAAAAAATAATTTTTTACTGTCGCAAATTTTAATTGCGCCAGGGATTGCCTTTTCTATAGTAAATTTTTCAAAACCTAATTTTTTACTGTCGAAAATTTTAATTACGCCAGGGATTGCCTTCTCTATAGTAAATTATTCAAAAAATAATTTTTTACTGTCGCAAATTTTAATTACGCCAGGGATTGCCTTTTCTATAGTAAATTATTCAAAAAATACTTTTCTACTGTCGCAAATTTTAATTACGCCAATGATTGCCTTTTCTATAGAAAATTATTCAAAAAATAATTTTTTATTGTCGCAAATTTTAAATACGCCAGAAATTGCCTTTTCTATAGTAAATTATTCAAAAAATAATTTTTTACTGTCGCAAATTTTAAATACGCCAGGGATTGCCTTTTCTATAGTATATTATTCAAAAAATAATTTTTTACTGTCGCAAATTTTAATTACGCCAGGGATTGCCTTTTCTATAGTAAATTTTTCACAAATTAATTTTATACTGTCGGAAATTTTAAACACTCCAGGGATTGCCTTTTCTATAGTAAATTTTTCAAAAATTAATTTTATACTGTCGCAAATTTTAAATACGCCAGGGATTGCCCTTTCTACAGTAAATTTTTCAAAAAATAATTTTTTACTGTCGCAAATTTAAATTGCGCCACGGATTGCCTTTTCTATAGTAAATTTTTCAAAAACTAATTTTTTACTGTCGAAAATTTTAATTACGCCAGGGATTGCCTTTTCTATAGTAAATAATTCAAAAAATAATTTTTTACTGTCGCAAATTTTAATTACGCCAGGGATTGCCTTTTCTTTAGTAAATTTTTCAAAAATTAATTTTTTGCTGTCGCAAATTTTAATTTCGCCAGAGATTGCCTTTTCTACATTAAATTTTTCAAAAACTAATTTTTTATTGTCGAAAATTTTAATTGCGCCAGGGATTGCCTTTTCTGCAGTAAATTTTTCAAAAACAAATTTTTTACTGTCGCAAATTTTAATTACGCCGGGGATTGCCTTTTCTATAGTATATTATTCAAAAAATAATTTTTTACTGTCGCAAATTTTAATTGCGCCAGGGATTGCCTTTTCTACAGTAAATTTTTCAAAAATTAATTTTATACTGTCGCAAATTTTAAATACGCCAGGGATTGCCCTTTCTACAGTAAATTTTTCAAAAAATAATTTTTTACTGTCGCAAATTTAAATTGCGCCACGGATTGCCTTTTCTATAGTAAATTTTTCAAAAACTAATTTTTTACTGTCGAAAATTTTAATTACGCCAGGGATTGCCTTTTCTATAGTAAATAATTCAAAAAATAATTTTTTACTGTCGCAAATTTTAATTACGCCAGGGATTGCCTTTTCTTTAGTAAATTTTTCAAAAATTAATTTTTTGCTGTCGCAAATTTTAATTTCGCCAGAGATTGCCTTTTCTACATTAAATTTTTCAAAAACTAATTTTTTATTGTCGAAAATTTTAATTGCGCCAGGGATTGCCTTTTCTGCAGTAAATTTTTCAAAAACTAATTTTTTACTGTCGCAAATTTTAATTACGCCGGGGATTGCCTTTTCTATAGTTAATTTTTCAAAATTTAATTTTATACTGTCGAAAATTTTAATTTCGCCAGGGATTGCCTTTTCTATAGTAAATTTTGCAAAAAATAATTTTCTACTGTCAAAAATTTTAATTGCGCCAGGCATTGCCTTTTCTATAGTAAATTTTTCAAAAACTAATTTTTTACTGTCGCAAGTTTTAATTACGCCAGGGATTGCCTTTTCTTTAGTAAATTTTTCAAAAAATAATTTTTTACTGTCGCAAATTTTAATTGCGCCAGGGATTGCCTTTTCTATAGTAAATTTTTCAAAAATTAATTTTTTACTGTCGCAAATTTTAAATACGCCAGGGATTGCCTTTTCTATAGTAAATTATTCAAAAAATAATTTTTTACTGTCGCAAATTTTAAATACGCCAGGGATTGCCTTTTCTATAGTAAATTATACAAAAAATAATTTTTTACTGTCGCAAATTTTAAATACGCCAGGGATTGTCTTTTCTGTAGTAAATTTTTCAAAAATTAATTTTTTACTGTCGCAAATTTTAAATACGCCAGGGATTGACTTTTCCAAATTAAATTTTGCATAAAATAATTTTTTTCTGTCGCAAATTTTAATTGCGCCAGGGATTGCCTTTTCTACAGTAAATTTTTCAAAAAATAATTTTTTATTGTCGCAAATTTTAAATACGCCAGGGCTTGCCTTTTCTACAGTAAATTTTTCAAAAACTAATTTTTTACTGTCGCAAATTTTAAATACGCCAGGGATTGTCTTTTCTATAGTAAATTTTTAAAAAATTAATTTTTTACTGTCGCAAATTTTAAATACGCCAGGGATTGCCTTTTCTATAGTAAATTATTCAAAAAATAATTTTTTATTGTCGCAAATTTTAATTGCGGCAGGGATTGAATTTTCTACAGTAAATTTTTCAAAAAATACTTTTCTACTGTCGCAAATTTTAATTACGCCAGTGATTGCCTTTTCTATAGAATATTATTCAAAAAATATTTTTTTATTGTCGCAAATTTTAAATACGCCAGGGATTGCCTTTTCTATAGTAAATTATTCAAAAAATAATTTTTTACTGTCGCAAATTTTAAATACGCCAGGGATTGCCTTTTCTATAGTAAATTATTCAAAAAATAATTTTTTACTGTCGCAAATTTTAAATACGCCAGGGATTGCCTTTTCTATAGTAAATTTTTCACAAATTAATTTTATACTGTCGCAAATTTTAAATACGCCAGGGATTGCCTTTTCTATAGTAAATTTTTCAAAAATGAATTTTATACTGTCGCAAATTTTAAATACGCCAGGGATTGCCTTTTCTACAGTAAATTTTTCAAAAAATAATTTTTTACTGTCGCAAATTTTAATTACGCCAGGGATTGCCTTTTCTATTGTAAATTTTTCAAAATTTAATTTTATACTGTCGCAGATTTTAATTGCGCCAGGGATTGCCTTTTCTACAGTAAATTTTTCAAAAAATAATTTTCTACTGGCGCAAGTTTTAATTGCGCCAGGGATTGCCTTTTCTACAGTAAATTTGACAAAAAATAATTTTATACTGTCGCAAATTTTAATGCTCCAGGGATTGCCTTTTCTACAGTAAATTTTTCAAAAAATAATTTTTTACTGTCGCAAATTTTAATTACGCCAGGGATTGCCTTTTCTACAGTAAATTTTTCAAAAATTAATTTTTTACTGTCGCAAATTTTAAATACGCCAGGGATTGCCTTTTCTATAGTAAATTTTGCAAAAAATAATTTTTTACTGTCGCAAATTTTAACTGCGCCAGGGATTGCCTTTTCTACAGTAAATTTTTCAAAAACTAATTTTTTACTGTCGCAAATTTTAATTACGCCAGGGATTGCCTTTTCTATAGTAAATTTTTCAAAAAATAGTTTTTTACTGTCGCAAATTTTAATTGCGCCAGGGATTGCCTTTTCTATAGTAAATTTTTCAAAAACTAATTTTTTACTGTCGAAAATTTTAATTACGCCAGGGATTGCCTTTTCTATAGTAAATTATTCAAAAAATAATTTTTTACTGTCGCAAATTTTAATTGCGCCAGGGATTGCCTTTTCTATAGTAAATTTTTCAAAACCTAATTTTTTACTGTCGAAAATTTTAATTACGCCAGGAATTGCCTTCTCTATAGTAAATTATTCAAAAAATAATTTTTTACTGTCGCAAATTTTAATTACGCCAGGGATTGCCTTTTCTATAGTAAATTATTCAAAAAATAATTTTTTACTGTCGCAAATTTTAAATACGCCAGGGATTGCCTTTTCTATAGTAAATTATTCAAAAAATAATTTTTTACTGTCGCAAATTTTAATTGCGCCAGGGATTGCCTTTTTCACAGTAAATTTTTCAAAAACTAATTTTTTACTGTCGCAAATTTTAATTACGCCAGGGATTGCCTTTTCTATAGTAAATTATTCAAAAAATAATTTTTTACTGTCGCAAATTTTAATTGCGCCAGGGATTGCCTTTTCTATAGTAAATTTTTCAAAAACTAATTTTTTACTGTCGAAAATTTTAATTACGTCAGGGATTGCCTTTTCTATAGTAAATTATTCAAAAAATAATTTTTTACTGTCGCAAATTTTAATTGCGCCAGGGATTGCCTTTTCTATAGTAAATTTTGCAAAAAATAATTTTTTACTGTCGCAAATTTTAATTACGCCAGGGATTGCCTTTTCTACAGTAAATTTTTCAAAAATTAATTTTTTACTGTCGCAAATTTTAATTACGCCAGGGATTGCCTTTTCTACAGTAAATTTTTCAAAAAATAATTTTTAACTGTCGCAAATTTTAATTGCGCCAGGGATTGACTTTTCTATAGTAAATTTTTCTAAAACTAATTTTTTACTGTCGCAAATTTTAATTACGCCAGGGATTGCCTTTTCTACAGTAAATTTTTCAAAAAATAATTTTTTACTGTCGCAAATTTTAATTGCGCCAGGGATTGCCTTTTCTAGAGTAAATTTTTCAAAAACTAATTTTTTACTGTCGAAAATTTTAATTACGCCAGGGATTGCCTTCTCTATAGTAAATTATTCAAAAAATAATTTTTTACTGTCGCAAATTTTAATTACGCCAGGGATTGCCTTTTCTATAGTAAATTATTCAAAAAATAATTTTTTACTGTCGCAAATTTTAAATACGCCAGGGTTTGCCTTTTCTATAGTAAATTATACAAAAAATAATTTTTTACTGTCGCAAATTTTAATTGCGCCAGGGATTGCCTTTTCCACAGTAAATTTTTCAAAAACTAATTTTTTACTGTCGCAAATTTTAATTACGCCAGGGATTGCCTTTTCTATAGTAAATTATTCAAAAAATAATTTTTTACTGTCGCAAATTTTAATTGCGCCAGGGATTGCCTTTTCTATAGTAAATTTTTCAAAACCTAATTTTTTACTGTCGAAAATTTTAATTACGCCAGGGATTGCCTTCTCTATAGTAAATTATTCAAAAAATAATTTTTTACTGTCGCAAATTTTAATTACGCCAGGGATTGCCTTTTCTATAGTAAATTATTCAAAAAATAATTTTTTACTGTCGCAAATTTTAAATACGCCAGGGATTGCCTTTTCTATAGTAAATTATTCAAAAAATAATTTTTTACTGTCGCAAATTTTAATTGCGCCAGGGATTGCCTTTTTCACAGTAAATTTTTCAAAAACTAATTTTTTACTGTCGCAAATTTTAATTACGCCAGGGATTGCCTTTTCTATAGTAAATTATTCAAAAAATAATTTTTTACTGTCGCAAATTTTAATTGCGCCAGGGATTGCCTTTTCTATAGTAAATTTTTCAAAAACTAATTTTTTACTGTCGAAAATTTTAATTACGCCAGGGATTGCCTTTTCTATAGTAAATTATTCAAAAAATAATTTTTTACTGTCGCAAATTTTAATTGCGCCAGGGATTGCCTTTTCTATAGTAAATTTTGCAAAAAATAATTTTTTACTGTCGCAAATTTTAATTACGCCAGGGATTGCCTTTTCTACAGTCAATTTTTCAAAAATTAATTTTTTACTGTCGCAAATTTTAATTACGCCAGGGATTGCCTTTTCTACAGTAAATTTTTCAAAAAATAATTTTTAACTGTCGCAAATTTTAATTGCGCCAGGGATTGCCTTTTCTATAGTAAATTTTTCTAAAACTAATTTTTTACTGTCGCAAATTTTAATTACGCCAGGGATTGCCTTTTCTACAGTAAATTTTTCAAAAACTAATTTTTTACTGTCGAAAATTTTAATTACGCCAGGGATTGCCTTCTCTATAGTAAATTATTCAAAAAATAATTTTTTACTGTCGCAAATTTTAATTACGCCAGGGATTGCCTTTTCTATAGTAAATTATTCAAAAAATAATTTTTTACTGTCGCAAATTTTAAATACGCCAGGGATTGCCTTTTCTATAGTAAATTATACAAAAAATAATTTTTTACTGTCGCAAATTTTAATTGCGCCAGGGATTGCCTTTTACACAGTAAATTTTTCAAAAACTAATTTTTTACTGTCGCAAATTTTAATTACGCCAGGGATTGCCTTTTCTATAGTAAATTATTCAAAAAATAATTTTTTACTGTCGCAAATTTTAATTGCGCCAGGGATTGCCTTTTCTATAGTAAATTTTTCAAAAACTAATTTTTTACTGTCGAAAATTTTAATTACGCCAGGGATTGCCTTTTCTATAGTAAATTATTCAAAAAATAATTTTTTACTGTCGCAAATTTTAATTGCGCCAGGGATTGCCTTTTCTATAGTAAATTTTGCAAAAAATAATTTTTTACTGTCGCAAATTTTAATTACGCCAGGGATTGCCTTTTCTACAGTAAATTTTTCAAAAATTAATTTTTTACTGTCGCAAATTTTAATTGCGCCAGGGATTGCCTTTTCTACAGTAAATTTTTCAAAAACTAATTTTTTACTGTCGAAAATTTTAATTACGCCAGGGATTGCCTTCTCTATAGTAAATTATTCAAAAAATAATTTTTTACTGTCGCAAATTTTAATTACGCCAGGGATTGCCTTTTCTATAGTAAATTATTCAAAAAATAATTTTTTACTGTCGCAAATTTTAAATACGCCAGGGATTGCCTTTTCTATAGTAAATTATACAAAAAATAATTTTTTACTGTCGCAAATTTTAATTGCGCCAGGGATTGCCTTTTCCACAGTAAATTTTTCAAAAACTAATTTTTTACTGTCGCAAATTTTAATTACGCCAGGGATTGCCTTTTCTATAGTAAATTATTCAAAAAATAATTTTTTACTGTCGCAAATTTTAATTGCGCCAGGGATTGCCTTTTCTATAGTAAATTTTTCAAAACCTAATTTTTTACTGTCGAAAATTTTAATTACGCCAGGGATTGCCTTCTCTATAGTAAATTATTCAAAAAATAATTTTTTACTGTCGCAAATTTTAATTACGCCAGGGATTGCCTTTTCTATAGTAAATTATTCAAAAAATAATTTTTTACTGTCGCAAATTTTAAATACGCCAGGGATTGCCTTTTCTATAGTAAATTATTCAAAAAATAATTTTTTACTGTCGCAAATTTTAATTGCGCCAGGGATTGCCTTTTTCACAGTAAATTTTTCAAAAACTAATTTTTTACTGTCGCAAATTTTAATTACGCCAGGGATTGCCTTTTCTATAGTAAATTATTCAAAAAATAATTTTTTACTGTCGCAAATTTTAATTGCGCCAGGGATTGCCTTTTCTATAGTAAATTTTTCAAAAACTAATTTTTTACTGTCGAAAATTTTAATTACGCCAGGGATTGCCTTTTCTATAGTAAATTATTCAAAAAATAATTTTTTACTGTCGCAAATTTTAATTGCGCCAGGGATTGCCTTTTCTATAGTAAATTTTGCAAAAAATAATTTTTTACTGTCGCAAATTTTAATTACGCCAGGGATTGCCTTTTCTACAGTAAATTTTTCAAAAATTAATTTTTTACTGTCGCAAATTTTAATTACGCCAGGGATTGCCTTTTCTACAGTAAATTTTTCAAAAAATAATTTTTAACTGTCGCAAATTTTAATTGCGCCAGGGATTGCCTTTTCTATAGTAAATTTTTCTAAAACTAATTTTTTACTGTCGCAAATTTTAATTACGCCAGGGATTGCCTTTTCTACAGTAAATTTTTCAAAAAATAATTTTTTACTGTCGCAAATTTTAATTGCGCCAGGGATTGCCTTTTCTACAGTAAATTTTTCAAAAACTAATTTTTTACTGTCGAAAATTTTAATTACGCCAGGGATTGCCTTCTCTATAGTAAATTATTCAAAAAATAATTTTTTACTGTCGCAAATTTTAATTACGCCAGGGATTGCCTTTTCTATAGTAAATTATTCAAAAAATAATTTTTTACTGTCGCAAATTTTAAATACGCCAGGGATTGCCTTTTCTATAGTAAATTATACAAAAAATAATTTTTTACTGTCGCAAATTTTAATTGCGCCAGGGATTGCCTTTTCCACAGTAAATTTTTCAAAAACTAATTTTTTACTGTCGCAAATTTTAATTACGCCAGGGATTGCCTTTTCTATAGTAAATTATTCAAAAAATAATTTTTTACTGTCGCAAATTTTAATTGCGCCAGGGATTGCCTTTTCTATAGTAAATTTTTCAAAAACTAATTTTTTACTGTCGAAAATTTTAATTACGCCAGAGATTGCCTTTTCTATAGTAAATTATTCAAAAAATAATTTTTTACTGTCGCAAATTTTAATTGCGCCAGGGATTGCCTTTTCTATAGTAAATTTTGCAAAAAATAATTTTTTACTGTCGCAAATTTTAATTAAGCCAGGGATTGCCTTTTCTACAGTAAATTTTTCAAAAATTAATTTTTTACTATCGCAAATTTTAATTACGCCAGGGATTGCCTTTTCTACAGTAAATTTTTCAAAAAATAATTTTTAACTGTCGCAAATTTTAATTGCGCCAGGGATTGCCTTTTCTATAGTAAATTTTTCTAAAATTAATTTTTTACTGTCGCAAATTTTAAATACGCCAGGGATTGCCTTTTCTATAGTAAATTTTGCAAAAAATAATTTTTTACTGTCGCAAATTTTAATTGCGCCAGGGATTGCCTTTTCCACAGTAAATTTTTCAAAAACTAATTTTTTACTGTCGCAAATTTTAATTACGCCAGGGATTGCCTTTTCTATAGTAAATTTTTCAAAAAATAGTTTTTTACTGTCGCAAATTTTAATTGCGCCAGGGATTGCCTTTTCTATAGTAAAATTTTCAAAAACTAATTTTTTACTGTCGAAAATTTTAATTACGCCAGGGATTGCCTTTTCTATAGTAAATTATTCAAAAAATAATTTTTTACTGTCGCAAATTTTAATTACGCCAGGGATTGCCTTTTCTTTAGTAAATTTTTCAAAAACTAATTTTTTACTGTCGCAAATTTAAATTTCGCCAGAGATTGCCTTTTCTATATTAAATTTTTCAAAAACTAATTTTTTATTGTCGAAAATTTTAATTGCGCCAGGGATTGCCTTTTCTGCACTAAATTTTTCAAAAACTAATTTTTTACTGTCGCAAATTTTAATTACGCCGGGGATTGCCTTTTCTATAGTTAATTTTTCAAAATTTAATTTTATACTGTCGCAAATTTTAATTGCGCCAGAGATTGCCTTTTCTATAGTAAATTTTGCAAAAAATAATTTTCTACTGTCAAAAATTTTAATTGCGCCAGGCATTGCCTTTTCTATAGTAAATTTTTCAAAAACTAATTTTTTACTGTCGCAAGTTTTAATTACGCCAGGGATTGCCTTTTCTATAGTAAATTTTTCAAAAAATAATTTTTTACTGTTGCAAATTTTAATTGCGCCAGGGATTGCCTTTTCTATAGTAAATTTTTCAAAAAATAATTTTTTACTGTCGCAAATTTTAAATACGCCAGGGATTGCCTTTTCTATCGTAAATTATTCAAAAAATAATTTTTTACTGTCGCAAATTTTAAATACGCCAGGGATTGCCTTTTCTATAGTAAATTATTCAAAAAATAATTTTTTACTGTCGCAAATTTTAAATACGCCAGGGATTGTTTTTTCTGTAGTAAATTTTTCAAAAATTAATTTTTTACTGTCGCAAATTTTAAATACGCCAGGGATTGCCTTTTCTATAGTAAATTATTCAAAAAATAATTTTTTACTGTCGCAATTTTAAATACGCCAGGGATTGTCTTTTCTGTAGTAAATTTTTCAAAAATTAATTTTTTACTGTCGCAAATTTTAAATACGCCAGGGATTGACTTTTCCATATTAAATTTTGCAAAAAATAATTTTTTTCTGTCGCAAATTTTAATTGCGCCAGGGATTGCCTTTTCTACAGTAAATTTTTCAAAAACTAATTTTTTACTGTCGCAAATTTTAAATACGCCAGGGATTGTCTTTTCTATAGTAAATTTTTAAAAAATTAATTTTTTACTGTCGCAAATTTTAAATACGCCAGGGATTGCCTTTTCTATAGTAAATTATTCAAAAAATAATTTTTTATTGTCGCAAATTTTAATTGCGGCAGGGATTGAATTTTCTACAGTAAATTTTTCAAAAAATACTTTTCTACTGTCGCAAATTTTAATTACGCCAGTGATTGCCTTTTCTATAGAAAATTATTCAAAAAATAATTTTTTATTGTCGCAAATTTTAAATACGCCAGGGATTGCCTTTTCTATAGTAAATTATTCAAAAAATAATTTTTTACTGTCGCAAATTTTAAATACGCCAGGGATTGCCTTTTCTATAGTATATTATTCAAAAAATAATTTTTTACTGTCGCAAATTTTAATTACGCCAGGGATTGCCTTTTCTATAGTAAATTTTTCACAAATTAATTTTATACTGTCGCAAATTTTAAATACGCCAGGGATTGCCTTTTCTATAGTAAATTTTTCAAAAATTAATTTTATACTGTCGCAAATTTTAAATACGCCAGGGATTGCCTTTTCTACAGTAAATTTTTCAAAAAATAATTTTTTACTGTCGCAAATTTTAATTACGCCAGGGATTGCCTTTTCTATTGTAAATTTTTCAAAATTTAATTTTATACTGTCGCAGATTTTAATTGCGCCAGGGATTGCCTTTTCTACAGTAAATTTTTCAAAAAATAATTTTCTACTGGCGCAAGTTTTAATTGCGCCAGGGATTGCCTTTTCTACAGTAAATTTGACAAAAAATAATTTTATACTGTCGCAAATTTTAATGCTCCAAGGATTGCCTTTTCTACAGTAAAATTTTTCAAAAAATAATTTTTTACTGTCGCAAATTTTAATTACGCCAGGGATTGCCTTTTCTACAGTAAATTTTTCAAAAACTAATTTTTTACTGTCGCAAATTTTAATTACGCCAGGGATTGCCTTTTCTATAGTAAATTTGTCAAAAATTAATTTTATACTTTCGCAAATTTTAATTACGCCAGGGATTGCCTTTTCTATAGTAAATTTTTCAAAAAATAATTTTTTACTGTCGCAAATTTTAATTGCGCCAGGGATTGCCTTTTCCACAGTAAATTTTTCAAAAACTAATTTTTACTGTCGCAAATTTTAATTACGCCAGGGATTGCCTTTTCTATAGTAAATTATTCAAAAAATAATTTTTACTGTCGCAAATTTTAATTGCGCCAGGGATTGCCTTTTCTATAGTAAATTTTTCAAAAACTAATTTTTTACTGTCGAAAATTTTAATTACGCCAGGGATTGCCTTTTCTATAGTAAATTATTCAAAAATAATTTTTTACTGTCGCAAATTTTAATTGCGCCAGGGATTGCCTTTTCTATAGTAAATTTTTCAAAAAATAATTTTTTACTGTCGCAAATTTTAATTGCGCCAGGGATTGCCTTTTCCACAGTAAATTTTTCAAAAACTAATTTTTTACTGTCGCAAATTTTAATTACGCCAGGGATTGCCTTTTCTATAGTAAATTATTCAAAAAATAATTTTTACTGTCGCAAATTTTAATTGCGCCAGGGATTGCCTTTTCTATAGTAAATTTTTCAAAAACTAATTTTTTACTGTCGAAAATTTTAATTACGCCAGGGATTGCCTTTTCTATAGTAAATTATTCAAAAAATAATTTTTTACTGTCGCAAATTTTAATTGCGCCAGGGATTGCCTTTTCTATAGTAAATTTTGCAAAAAATAATTTTTTACTGTCGCAAATTTTAATTACGCCAGGGATTGCCTTTTCTACAGTAAATTTTTCAAAAATTAATTTTTTACTGTCGCAAATTTTAATTACGCCAGGGATTGCCTTTTCTACAGTAAATTTTTCAAAAAATAATTTTTAACTGTCGCAAATTTTAATTGCGCCAGGGATTGCCTTTTCTATAGTAAATTTTTCTAAAATTAATTTTTTACTGTCGCAAATTTTAAATACGCCAGGGATTGCCTTTTCTATAGTAAATTTGCAAAAAATAATTTTTTACTGTCGCAAATTTTAATTGCGCCAGGGATTGCCTTTTCCACAGTAAATTTTTCAAAAACTAATTTTTTACTGTCGCAAATTTTAATTACGCCAGGGATTGCCTTTTCTATAGTAAATTTTTCAAAAAATAGTTTTTTACTGTCGCAAATTTTAATTGCGCCAGGGATTGCCTTTTCTATAGTAAATTTTTCAAAAACTAATTTTTTACTGTCGAAAATTTTAATTACGCCAGGGATTGCCTTTTCTATAGTAAATTATTCAAAAAATAATTTTTTACTGTCGCAAATTTTAATTACGCCAGGGATTGCCTTTTCTTTAGTAAATTTTTCAAAAACTAATTTTTTACTGTCGCAAATTTAAATTTCGCCAGAGATTGCCTTTTCTATATTAAATTTTTCAAAAACTAATTTTTTATTGTCGAAAATTTTAATTGCGCCAGGGATTGCCTTTTCTGCAGTAAATTTTTCAAAAACTAATTTTTTACTGTCGCAAATTTTAATTACGCCGGGGATTGCCTTTTCTATAGTTAATTTTTCAAAATTTAATTTTATACTGTCGCAAATTTTAATTGCGCCAGGGATTGCCTTTTCTATAGTAAATTTTGCAAAAATAATTTTCTACTGTCAAAAATTTTAATTGCGCCAGGCATTGCCTTTTCTATAGTAAATTTTTCAAAAACTAATTTTTTACTGTCGCAAGTTTTAATTACGCCAGGGATTGCCTTTTCTATAGTAAATTTTTCAAAAAATAATTTTTTACTGTCGCAAATTTTAATTGCGCCAGGGATTAACTTTTCTATAGTAAATTTTTCAAAATTAATTTTTTACTGTCGCAAATTTTAAATACGCCAGGGATTGCCTTTTCTATAGTAAATTATTCAAAAAATAATTTTTTACTGTCGCAAATTTTAAATACGCCAGGGATTGCCTTTTCTATAGTAAATTATTCAAAAAATAATTTTTTACTGTCGCAAATTTTAAATACGCCAGGGATTGTCTTTTCTGTAGTAAATTTTTCAAAAATTAATTTTTTACTGTCGCAAATTTTAAATACGCCAGAGATTGCCTTTTCTATAGTAAATTATTCAAAAAATAATTTTTTACTGTCGCAAATTTTAAATACGCCAGGGATTGTCTTTTCTGTAGTAAATTTTTCAAAAATTAATTTTTTACTGTCACAAATTTTAAATACGCCAGGGATTGACTTTTCCATATTAAATTTTGCAAAAAATAATTTTTTTCTGTCGCAAATTTTAATTGCGCCAGGGATTGCCTTTTCTACAGTAAATTTTTCAAAAAATAATTTTTTATTGTCGCAAATTTTAAATACGCCAGGGCTTGCCTTTTCTACAGGAAATTTTTCAAAAACTAATTTTTTACTGTCGCAAATTTTAAATACGCCAGGGATTGCCTTTTCTATAGTAAATTTTTAAAAAATTAATTTTTTACTGTCGCAAATTTTAAATACGCCAGGGATTGCCTTTTCTATAGTAAATTATTCAAAAAATAATTTTTTATTGTCGCAAATTTTAATTGCGGCAGGGATTGAATTTTCTACAGTAAATTTTTCAAAAAATACTTTTCTACTGTCGCAAATTTTAATTACGCCAGTGATTGCCTTTTCTATAGAAAATTATTCAAAAAATAATTTTTTATTGTCGCAAATTTTAAATACGCCACTGATTGCCTTTTCTATAGTAAATTATTCAAAAAATAATTTTTTACTGTCGCAAATTTTAAATACGCCAGGGATTGCCTTTTCTATAGTATATTATTCAAAAAATAATTTTTTACTGTCGCAAATTTTAATTACGCCAGGGATTGCCTTTTCTATAGTAAATTTTTCACAAATTAATTTTATACTGTCGCAAATTTTAAATACGCCAGGGATTGCCTTTTCTATAGTAAATTTTTCAAAAATTAATTTTATACTGTCGCAAATTTTAAATACGCCAGGGATTGCCTTTTCTACAGTAAATTTTTCAAAAAATAATTTTTTACTGTCGCAAATTTTAAATACGCCAGGGATTGTCTTTTCTGTAGTAAATTTTTCAAAAATTAATTTTTTACTGTCGCAAATTTTAAATACGCCAGAGATTGCCTTTCTATAGTAAATTATTCAAAAAATAATTTTTTACTGTCGCAAATTTTAAATACGCCAGGGATTGTCTTTTCTGTAGTAAATTTTTCAAAAATTAATTTTTTACTGTCACAAATTTTAAATACGCCAGGGATTGACTTTTCCATATTAAATTTTGCAAAAAATAATTTTTTTCTGTCGCAAATTTTAATTGCGCCAGGGATTGCCTTTTCTACAGTAAATTTTTCAAAAAATAATTTTTTATTGTCGCAAATTTTAAATACGCCAGGGCTTGCCTTTTCTACAGGAAATTTTTCAAAAACTAATTTTTTACTGTCGCAAATTTTAAATACGCCAGGGATTGCCTTTTCTATAGTAAATTTTTAAAAAATTAATTTTTTACTGTCGCAAATTTTAAATACGCCAGGGATTGCCTTTTCTATAGTAAATTATTCAAAAAATAATTTTTTATTGTCGCAAATTTTAATTGCGGCAGGGATTGAATTTTCTACAGTAAATTTTTCAAAAAATACTTTTCTACTGTCGCAAATTTTAATTACGCCAGTGATTGCCTTTTCTATAGAAAATTATTCAAAAAATAATTTTTTATTGTCGCAAATTTTAAATACGCCACTGATTGCCTTTTCTATAGTAAATTATTCAAAAAATAATTTTTTACTGTCGCAAATTTTAAATACGCCAGGGATTGCCTTTTCTATAGTATATTATTCAAAAAATAATTTTTTACTGTCGCAAATTTTAATTACGCCAGGGATTGCCTTTTCTATAGTAAATTTTTCACAAATTAATTTTATACTGTCGCAAATTTTAAATACGCCAGGGATTGCCTTTTCTATAGTAAATTTTTCAAAAATTAATTTTATACTGTCGCAAATTTTAAATACGCCAGGGATTGCCTTTTCTACAGTAAATTTTTCAAAAAATAATTTTTTACTGTCGCAAATTTTAATTACGCCAGGGATTGCCTTTTCTATTGTAAATTTTTCAAAATTTAATTTTATACTGTCGCAGATTTTAATTGCGCCAGGGATTGCCTTTTCTACAGTAAATTTTTCAAAAAATAATTTTCTACTGGCGCAAATTTTAATTACGCCAGGGATTGCCTTTTCTATAGTAAATTTGTCAAAAATTAATTTTATACTTTCGCAAATTTTAATTACGCCAGGGATTGCCTTTTCTATAGTAAATTTTTCAAAAAATAGTTTTTTACTGTCGCAAATTTTAATTGCGCCAGGAATTGCTTTTCTATAGTAAATTTTTAAAAACTAATTTTTTACTGTCGAAAATTTTAATTACGCCAGGGATTGTCTTTTCTATAGTAAATTTGTCAAAAAATAGTTTTTTACTGTCGCAAATTTTAATTGCGCCAGTGATTGCTTTTCTATAGTAAATTTTTCAAAAACTAATTTTTTACTGTCGAAAATTTTAATTACGCCAGATTGCCTTTTCTATAGTAAATTATTCAAAAAATAATTTTTTACTGTCGCAAATTTTAATTGCGCCAGGGATTGCCATTTCTCTAGTAAATTTTTCAAAAACTAATTTTTTACTGTCGCAAATTTTAAATATGCCAGGGATTGCCTTTTCTATAGTAAATTTTGCAAAAAATAATTTTTTACTGTCGCAAATTTTAATTGCGCCAGGGATTGCCTTTTCTACAGTAAATTTTTCAAAAACTAATTTTTTACTGTCGCAAATTTTAATTATGCCAGGGATTGCTTTTCTATAGTAAATTTTGCAAAAAATAATTTTTTTACTGTCGCAAATTTTAATTACGCCAGGGATTGCCTTTTCTACAGTAAATTTTTCAAAAAATAATTTTTAACTGTCGCAAATTTTAATTGCGCCAGGGATTGCCTTTTCTATTGTAAATTTTTCTAAAATTAATTTTTTACTGTCGCAAATTTTAAATACGCCAGGGATTGCCTTTTCTATAGTAAATTTTGCAAAAAAATAATTTTTTACTGTCGCAAATTTTAATTGCGCCAGGGATTGCCTTTTCTATAGTAAATTTTTCAAAAAATAATTTTTTACTGTCGCAAAATTTAATTGCGCCAGGGATTGCCTTTTCTATAGTAAATTTTGCAAAAAATAATTTTTTACTGTCGCAAATTTTAATTACGCCAGGGATTGCCTTTTCTACAGTAAATTTTTCAAAAATTAATTTTTTACTGTCGCAAATTTTAATTACGCCAGGGATTGCCTTTTCTACAGTAAATTTTTCAAAAAATAATTTTTAACTGTCGCAAATTTTAATTGCGCCAGGGATTGCCTTTTCTATAGTAAATTTTTCTAAAATTAATTTTTTACTGTCGCAAATTTTAAATACGCCAGGGATTGCCTTTTCTATAGTAAATTTTGCAAAAAATAATTTTTTACTGTCGCATATTTGAATTGCGCCAGGGATTGCCTTTTCCACAGTAAATTTTTCAAAAACTAATTTTTTACTGTCGCAAATTTTAATTACGCCAAGGATTGCCTTTTCTATAGTAAATATTTCAAAAAATAGTTTTTTACTGTCGCAAATTTTAATTGCGCCAGGGATTGCCTTTTCTATAGTAAATTTTTCAAAAACTAATTTTTTACTGTCGAAAATTTTAATTACGCCAGGGATTGCCTTTTCTATAGTAAATTATTCAAAAAATAATTTTTTACTGTCGCAAATTTTAATTACGCCAGGGATTGCCTTTTCTTTAGTAAATTTTTCAAAAATTAATTTTTTGCTGTCGCAAATTTTAATTTCGCCAGAGATTGCCTTTTCTATATTAAATTTTTCAAAAACTAAATTTTTATTGTCGAAAATTTTAATTGCGCCAGGGATTGCCTTTTCTACAGTAAATTTTTCAAAAACTAATTTTTTACTGTCGCAAATTTTAATTACGCCGGGGATTGCCTTTTCTATAGTTAATTTTTCAAAATTTAATTTTATACTGTCGCAAATATTAATTGCGCCAGGGATTGCCTTTTCTATAGTAAATTTTGCAAAAAATAATTTTCTACTGTCAAAAATTTTAATTGCGCCAGGCATTGCCTTTTCTATAGTAAATTTTTCAAAACTAATTTTTTACTGTCGCAAGTTTTAATTACGCCAGGGATTGCCTTTTCTATAGTAAATTTTTCAAAAAATAATTTTTTACTGTCGCAAATTTTAATTGCGCCAGGGATTGCCTTTTCTATAGTAAATTTTTCAAAAATTAATTTTTTACTGTCGCAAATTTTAAATACGCCAGGGATTGCCTTTTCTATAGTAAATTATTCAAAAAATAATTTTTTACTGTCCCAAATTTTAAATACGCCAGGGATTGCCTTTTCTATAGTAAATTATTCAAAAAATAATTTTTTACTGTCGCAAATTTTAAATACGCCAGGGATTGTCTTT